>JAVTVY010016494.1:0-59939 GCA_036873755.1 Hanleya hanleyi | reverse complement strand
ATCATGACTATCATGACTGTCCTCCATGATCACATCATGACTTATCATGACAGTTCTTCATGCTCACACCATCACCATCATGACTGTTCTCCATGATCACACCATGACTATCATGACTGTTCTTCATGATCACACCATCACCATCATGACTGTTCTCCATGATCACATCATGACTTATCATGACTGTTCTCCATGCTCACACCATGACTATCATGACTGTTCTCCATGATCACATCATGAGTATCATGACTGTTCTCCATGCTCACACCATGACTATCATGACTGTTCTCGGTGATCACACCATCACCATCATGACTGTTCTCCATGATCACACCATCACTATCATGACTGTTCTCCATGCTCACACCATGACTATCATGACTGTTCTCCATGCTCACACCATGAGTATCATGACTGTTCTCCATGATCACACCATGACTATCATGACTGTTCTCCATGATCACACCATGACTATCATGACTGTTCTCCATGATCACATCATGACTATCATGACTGTTCTCCATGATCACATCATGACTATCATGACTGTTCTCCATGATCACACCATGACTATCATGACTGTTCTCCATGATCACATCATGACTATCATGACTGTTCTTCATGATCACATCATGACTATCATGACTGTTCTCCATGATCACATCATGACTATCATGACTGGGGCCGATTTCATGAAACCTCACTTGAGGCAATTTTCGCACTTGAAAGTTGAAGTGCACTTGAAAACCTCCCTTGACTTGAGTTTTTGCTTTTCATGAAAGTTCACTTGAACCCGAAATCGCACTTGAGTTCAAGTGTGGTCGGACCTCCCTTGAAAACCGCACTTGAAATAAAAACGTACTTGAAATGACCAATACGACGGGAGATGGTGTCGAAAAATAAGTTTTTTTCATGTGCCCATGCATCATAATACACGTAGGGGCATTGTTCTTCATCTCATAGGTCCAAACATGGCAGAGACATATTTATTTGACACCTGAAATTCTACCGATCGGCTTTGGCGCATCAAGTATTTTGAGCATGCACTTGATTCTGCGGGGGTACTATTTATTACCAAATCGCACAAAAGAGTTCCAAAAAGGTCACTTCAAACATCACTTGACCAAGTGCGGCCAAAAACGTTTGGTGAAACACAACTTGAGATTTTTTTGAAGTGCACTTGGTCAAGTGCAAAAATCGCCCTTGAAAAAGTCAAGTCAAGTGAGGTTTCATGAAATCGGCCCCTGTTCTCCATGATCACACCATGACTATCATGACTGTTCTCCATGATCACATCATGACTATCATGACTGTTTTCCATGATCACATCATGACTATCATGACTGTTTTCCATGATCACACCATCACCATCATGACTGTTCTCCATGATCACACCATCACCATCATGACTGTTCTCCATGATCACACCATCACCATCATGACTGTTCTCCATGATCACACCATCACCATCTTGACTGTTCTCCATGATCACACCATGACCATCATGACTGTTCTGCTTGATCACATGATGACCATCAAGATTCTTCTTCATGCTCTCACCATGACCATCATGAGTGTTCCTGGTGCTCACACCATGATCATCATGACTGTTCATGCTCACATCATGATTCCCCATACTCATACCATGCCCAACACAACTGTTCTTCATGATCACAGCATGATCATCAGGACGGTTCTCCATGATTTTTGCATGACCGTTGCCAATGATAACATCATGACCATCATGAACTATCATGACGCAGGCGTAACAATATGATAAGACTTTTGAAGGATGCTTGTTTTATGACATTTATTTGTCGATTTCTTTGTACCTATGTTTACGGTTGTCAGGCTCTCCGTCCAGTTTATGTCATACCGGGTTGCGAAGTACATATAAAACCGCAGATGGGTTAGAAAATTAGTATATACATATACCGGTACTAGAAACGTATGGCCGACAGCGTTAGACAGCTGCGTTCAAATATAACAGTTAAGTAAGAGAAGAGCCTTGTTACAAACAGCCTTCGCGATCAACGTACTGATGTGTGATACACTGGCGGTTCTAATGTTAAAATCACCAACGTTACACTTATATCAAAGACCCGTGATTGACACTCCAAAACATGGCAGTCGTGTAGCGACCGATTTCAAGATTTCGTTGCAGGAATTGACGGTTGTTGTCTCACTGAAATAGTTAGCTTTATCGTTCCGTCAGACTGTATTGTCCAACACTTGTACTTCTGTGAAGTTCTCAAGCCAAACAAGTTTGAAAGCCGAATTTACTGGGCATTTTAGTCCATCAAATACAGAGAGAGCTATTCAAAGACACAGAACAGCAGTGTGTAGTGTCTGTTTAATATCGCAGGGTTAGTGGTACGTTGTGGTCAATTCAGATGCTGCCGTGAGTATCCTTTCAGCTACTACTGTGCAATGAGTAATGACATGGACTGCGCGCGAGGTAAAGTGGAAATTTTGTGAATGAAACTCATTCAAGAACTTCTATAAAAAATGTTATGTTTCAATAACCAGGCACAGTAAGCTTCGAACCCAATATGTACATCATTAGGTGGCTTATGTAAATATCGTGTTCTATGGGGAAAGGAACAATTCTATGACGACTTAAATTTTCACGTGTTTGATTGAATAGGTTTCCACGGTAACGTAACTGGGCAGCACCAAGGGACGGAGATAACCAAGAAATAAACTTCGGTAAACACTGGGCCAATGGTAAAATCTGGTCGAGCATTTTGGATAACCTAGGGGAGTATCGGGCGCCAGATGTGTTTTAAAGACCATAAGTTGATATTGGAGGCCAGAAGAACCGTCCCAGCCTTGGTAATATCATAAACAGCCAAATGACTTGAAGCAGGAGGAGGCTAGAATCTTACGTAATCTGTGGAACTCTAGTGTGTGGTTAAACACGTACCGTACTCGGGAGATGCGGATGTATAACGCGTTCACCTCGAGTATTACAGGTATACGAGACTAGTGTTTACACCTTTACTAACTTGACGTTAAAACTACGAAATTAAGTCGATATTCCTCTTCACTGTGGCATTCGTTAAAAATCTTGAAGCGGTTCTTGAAAAGCGATTCTGACTCACGCATGGTAACATATTGGAACGGGTTTTATGTGTTTGCAAACAACCAGCATATTTCTAGACACGCTCCTCTAGCTGTCTCCCATTCCAGAAATATCTTAAGTCTTCCCGAACTTGACGTACTATATCGTCCAAACAACCGCGGTAAAGAATATATATAGTGTTGCATTTATGGAAACAGGTGAAATGGAACTGGTTAAAGAGATAAACGGCATGGGAAAAATAATGAACTGCTAGCCTCATGGCACAGGGAGAGAAGTCTAAAATAGTCATGTTCTGATAGGAGATCCTGTCGATCCGAACAACTTGTGATTTTTATCTGGAAAGCCTCAGCCTGCTAATTAGATGTGGAGCATGTAAGTGGACTATAAGCGTTGCAGTTTTGCTCAGAACTCCGAACAAAAGCCAAAAATCATTGGCGTGCACTGTCGATCTATCTACACGCACGAAGAAAACTGATTCAGATGGTCATTAGAATGAACGTTTTACCCTTGAACACGTTATGGATTGGTCTACAGCAAGGCGGTCATGAGTGAATCCAGTCGGACCAATTCACTGAATGTTAGAGTGGAGATAAACTGGTATAACTATCTGAGAAATACGCCAGGTATATGATCATAATCATAGGACAAGGTTGTCCTATCGAGGGATGCAAGACAAATGGCTGTGGGGGAAGAGAGAAAATCCCAGCTGTTAGCTGTCACTGTCCTCCAGTTTCTTTTACTTATTTACATAGCTGGCCTGATGCACGGGGGTAAGTACAGTATCCTTACTTGTATAATCAGTTTTGGATTAGTTACACTCGTTGTCATTGACTACATTGGTTCGATTTTGTCATGTCATACAATAAGAAATCGAATTCTAGATTCCATATAAACTGTATAGCATGCAGGATTGGGTTAAACTGGGATTTTTGCGAATTAGTTTTGGTTATAAAAACCAAGTGATCCAAAGTTTATCACGGCTAAATGAATATACATGTCGGAGAGTTTAGGACGTTCTTTTTCAAACTTATTGTATCGCTAATTGGTAGAAGTATATATGCAGGCTACAAAACTCCAATTTAGAAAAAAATCTTCCATAAAACTGGGTTACTATTGAAGGGTGGCTTTTTAAATTCATCACATTTAGAAATAATTACTAAATTTGTATGAAGAAAATAATACGAATTCCTAGACATTGAGAAAATTGAGAAAATTGTCTTTGTACGAAAACAATATAACTTGGAATTCAACATCTCGTCCAATGAGTGAAACATTCTCCGAATAATGAGGGCGATCACTTATCTCCATTTTAGAGCAATTCTGATATTTTGTTTAGTTTTCTTTTCAACCGGAAGTCAATTGATCTGGTTTCTCGAGAGATGACGTCATTCGTTTTATATAATTTGCTAAAGTCAAGAAAATGTGAAGAGGAACCATGGCGCCGAGAATGAGCTCTAGTAGTCTCCATAGAAGAACTAACTGGCAAATTACGTAATCAGGAAACTCATAAATTCATCCCAGTTATATACACTTGAAGGTGAACTGTCTATTTTGTGATAAGGAAGAGAGGAAGGGGAGTTTGGGGACGAGATAAAGGATAAACCTATGTGGTAATGTGATCTAACCACTATCTATGTTATATACAAACATCATGGCAGGCATTTACAGCATAGAGCCCACCTGGTTTATCGCACGCTAAATAGTTTACCAGCGATACTTGGCCGGGACCACGTGCGATTCGATAATTGTTATTAGGAAAGGTGTGTATTGAATTATCCGAGTATATCACACCTTGGAACGTTTTATTTATGCCATTATTTGTTTGTCATATCAATGGCACGATAAATTGTGGATATAATTGCAGGTCAAAAACACAGGTTTTTCGTGTGATATATATTTTGCATGTATGTTTCATATAAACGCGTCCCAGGACATTGTAATATAATCATTATTTATTATATCCTATACTGTATATACTCATAGAAAATTATCTATAGCCGTTCCTTATTGTCTCATTTACAAAAGCGAGATGATTAATGTTGAATAATCAAGCCCTCCTATGGGTAAAGTGAGGAATCAAAAGTCAATAAATTAGACAGACACATCCATAACAGGGTGATGACCAATGTCCAGACTATATCACCAAAAATGTGATGCGATCAGTTCATCACGTGATAATGGTGATGACCAATGAGGGATCATATTGCTCATCTTCAAAGCAGGGCGATGCCATCGCCAAATAAACGATGCGATGATAGAAAAGCTTGATGGCTCCAACTGACAAACTTTTATTGATGTATTACGGTGGCTTGTTAGGGCCATGCATTGATCTTTCCAACCACCGTAATGTATTCATCACATTTGTTCTGGCTGTGTGAACCAAACTGTTCAAATAGGTCAATGATAAGGATTTTGTATAAAGAAGATCATGATGTCTAGCTGTCATCGTTGAACAGTGCTGGTCGCGACGAAACTAATTTGTGTTTTTCAGCTGTCATTTTTTCATGTTTGGGGTTGATGCTAACTGTCAAACAAAAGGCCTTTACATTATTGCCGTGGAAATTCTTTTGTGGACGACGGCTGAATATTGAATGTCGGATCTGACGCCTATACTTCAACATGTTGTTCTATCATACCTATACACTGTTATAAGACTCCGCGTGAAATCTACAAGTCATTTACATGTATCGCGAATTAACAGTTTTCCGATGGTCAGCGCCCGATATCCTAGCATACCGCTGGTTCCACGCTCCGACCCGGGTGGGGTGTGTGTGTGTGTGTGTTGTCTGTGTGTCGGGAGAGCGGGGGGGGGCAGAGCTGGCAGAAACGTATGAAGCATATATAACTCTGAGAACTACCACCCAAATCGAGTCGTTTACTTGTATCTGTAAATTTTATAGAATCTTATACCAGTATTTGTGTTATTTATAACGATGGATGAACGGTCACCGGATGAACTATGAAGTCATCTGGCGTGAAAATAGCATATGGGCATAATAATTAGCGTGATTCACTGTGAACATTAGCCTTTAACGCCAAAGAGAGACGAGAGAATAATTTTATATCTGAAGGAAATTATTGATCAGTTATTTATACCCGCCCAGGTGCCGCCAACTGTCAACAATGGCGAAGTTTGTATTTTATTTACGACCTCGGATCGATCAAGCCGAGTACAATCACTGACTAATCGACTTTTCGTGTCACATACAAATTCATTAATACTTTTCCTTTATATCATTGTATAGGTGGTTCATTTGAAAATATCCACCCATGTTTTTTGTTCGTTTAGAATTATCAGCAAAGCAGTTTGAACTTAAAGAAAAATTCTAAGTAATGCTAGAGAAGCGTCAGCTCAGACCGCGAAATTTTCCGAACCATATCGATGGAGTCCGTGATATTACCTGGAAACTACAAACGTCCCATCCACAACACTCTCCACACATCTTTACAAACCTCTGCATCATAACAAAGTTGCGTGAAATTGGTTAGTGATGTCAAGCGGAGGAAGCTCAGTCATTGACACATAATAACTCCATGAAAGCTGGACCGTTCCTTTATACTCAGTAACCCCATCACAATTTAAGGCAGGTTTTTTGTTATGTAACTGTTCATGCATATCTTCCTGACCAGTCATAGTTAAGGCCATCATCCGAACGCGTGGCACGATCATACGTAGAAACTTCTGCTCGTAGCCATGCGGTAACGGGTGCTATCCGAGTGTAATAGGGCGTTTCCCAAATGGTCACATCCGACTGGTCCCGTTACATCCGACATCGGTGCATTCACATTCATACAACGAAGACACACCTCCAGAAAGCGATCGATTGAAATGATCCCATGGTGGGTCTCGAAGTGCCCCCATCACAAAATAAAAAGCATATCATTTTCTTGTGGTCTGCCTCCGATTTTATTTTGTTTTCAAATATTTTAGGCCGTTTGTAATATGATTTTTCTTAAGATAAACAAAGAAGCATGCTCCACTAGAGTGAGAAATAAAATAGCTAATTCGCACAACTTCGTTTTGGTCTCACGTAGACTCCCCCAGTCTTGCGCCTCGTGAAACTGACACGTCTGCATGTCTGAGAAATATTTGAATACAGATAATTCCATTGGCTCGTTTAAATGGGGCCGACATTTGACCTCATGCTTTGGGAACAACTTTCGAACTGGATTATCTCCCTCTAGATAGATGGCGCCGGGTGAAATACATGCCGAATCACAGCGATAATCCAAGGGTAGTGTTAAGTGAAACGTGAAATGCCCTTAGCAAGCTAAGATGAGTTAAGCCTCTTTGCTGAAGGTGTTGAACTGCATAGTCGATGCGGTGGCGCTCCATAGATCTATAGAATTATAATTAGGCCAGGGTTACATGAAAGCTCGTGTGAAACACGAAGAGAGTATTTCCCGGATACATGTGTAAAACGTAATTTGGTACGGTGTGCAATGTTAAAAATATATGGTCACTCCGGTCGAAGGGTATCCGACAGGAAAAAGTTGGTAGGACATTCTTGGTCGGAGAAATCGATCAAACAATACCTGGTCGCGACCAAGAAATATATGCTCCCTCCGAAATTCAAAGCCTTAGGGAGATGTCACTCCAGAGTTAAGCGAAACACACTTCAATCACGCGAATGGTTATGGGGGTTCGACGATGTCAGATAATTGTGATTTCTTTCTCTCACTTAAATGACCATTTGCTTTGCACCAAAAGTGAATTATCTTGTCCGCAATGCTATATTTATGCTGGGCAACCTAGAATAGAACAATTTTTAAAAAGTCACCAATCGAACTGGTCAATCTTCATTTCACGAAAAAATGTTTTCTTGAGATGTGGAAAACGTGCCATTATAGTTATGTCAACAATACCAAAATCCTGACATCCTTCAAAACCATTATAATCAAATTTCATAGAAATCAAACAGCATGCAGTTCTGCCAAAATCGCTTTACAAATGTTTGCCTATGCTCTGATTACAGCGCCACCTAGTAGTGATCAGTGGTTACCAAAACACAACCGGGCAAATTTTCCAGACCTAAGAACATGGCACACGGAGTTTGACAAAAAATCTTCAACGGTTTCAGAGATATCACGTTTGAAATCTCGTTTGGATTCGGCGGAGACGTTTCTCATGAAAACATAAGAGCATCCACTGCTTCCACTTCCAACATAATTTAATAAATAGTTCTACATAGAGATGATTGATTTGGACTGAACCACTGGTTTTTACTTTGAATGGGAAACGGATTCAATACGAGAGTACACACCAAGAGATTGCATTTTTTGCGTTATTTTCAAAAGACTGTCAACATATAATGTTGAAAATTGTTCCAGGAACCCCAGCAATTTTTTGACTTTTTCCGGTTTTCGACACCTTATCAGGTTTTGCTCAATTAAATTTTAACATGAGCAAGTGTGACTAACGTCACAGGACCTACGAAGTAGGGTAAGCATTAGGACTCCGACGCGAACTGAACTCTTGGAAATCCCCACCCTCAGTTGAAATCCTGCCTTTATTAAGATGGGCACTGCCCAAGTCAGAATCACCAGTGATTTTCATCAAAAATCACCAGAAATTTTCATCAAAAGTAGGTCAGCTCAGAACTTGTTGGTAACAGTCTCCTAATGCGCTTTTCATTCCAAAAATAAATAACGATTGCTGATTTAATTTTACAATTTTTTAACTAAAGGAAACAGATTGAATAATAAAAAGTTCAGTAGATTTCAGGCTTTACGTGTGAAAATACATTTACATCTCTTTAATGGTTTTCATTGCCCTTGTCCAGGACCAAAACAACTTTTTGAATCGCATTATTTTCTCAACAATACAACAAATTCTTATATATAGTCCTATAGTAGAAAGGTAGCATTTATGTAGTTTACGGTAATTCAACTCAAGACCAACACCTTCTCGGCACAAGATAATAATGATTTTATGTCATACTCCTGAGCATGACCGGTACAAAGACGAATTAATAGCATCTCTACATCACGTTGTTATCTAGATATATGAAACAAAAACATTTTGGCTATCGGCAATCTGATGAATGTAGAATTTGAGGCTTGTACTTAGCATCTTAAATACAGCCTCTTAATACTGATTACATATCTGTTGAATTTCGTTTCCCATAACGTAGCAGTTAATAAAAACATGTGTTTATATAGCAAAAGTGTGTGTCTCAAGCTAACGGCAGCTGTTCAAATGTCACCTGAAACGGTAATAAATTAATAAAGACGTCAACATGTGAACTCATAGAATCTGCACTGTGGATGGTTTAATGTAATACCGGTACCATCTGTTCTGATATGGTTTCCCAGACAGATCTGTTTATTTGGTCTCCCCTGCTCTGACTTCTAAGAACAATTTAATTATTACACCATGGCAGTATTAACTGCATTCTCGAATCCCAAGCCTATCAGACTGTTAGTTCTGATCGGTTTATAGGCCTATTGGGGGTGACCCAGCTACACTGCTATGACCTCTAGCTCTCAAAACAACTACGGATGGCATATCCCACCAGGTTTTGTACTGTGTTATATATACAGTGAAACATACAGTCAAGGGTTCCCGATGGGCATGACAGTGCACTCGCTGAACCATCAATAAATAATAAAAAAAATAATTATAAATCAAATTTTCATCAGAATTCGGTCAGCTCAGTACTTGCTGGTAGCAATGCCCTAATGCACGTTCATGCCAAAAATCAAGGTTCTAATGTCAACGGTTCTCCTTATTTTGCCGACGAAAGGATTCGGATGGACTGACTGACTGACTCACTCATTACCGGACAATTTGCGATCTGTAGCCTACTTCGTAGGAATAAATAAACTCGAGAGAAGGAGTTATATACTTCTGAAAGCTATTCATTAAAGAAATTAGAATTTACTGAAATGTTGTTTTTCTTTTCACTAGAACTGATTTTTTTTGTAACTTAATGGAGTGGTGTGTGGATATTAAGCCTTCAGATATCCTTGTTAATAACTCCTAAAGTATTTATCAAAAATATTTCAACTTTCAGATTGCTATAATATACTTTTCAAACAAAATGAGCCTGCCCTTTTTTTAAATTTCGTCCTGGAAATAATTTTATGACCGTTCAAAGTCAAATAATTCGAAAAAAAAGCAAAAAAAAAAAAGATAAAAAAGGAAAAAAAAAGAATTCCGAAAAACACGACCGTTTTAACTAGGATGGAGAACGTAAAAAAACGAGGCATTCTTACTTATTTCTACATATGTGCAGGATTGTTTCCAATTTCATGACTCTTATCTCATTAGCATGGGATTAAGGCCTATTTGAAAAACATGGTAAAAAATTTAAAGGAGAAAATGAGCAAAAACTACTACCAAGGAGCGATTTTCTTCAGTTTATCAGTTTATGTAGGTAGTTTCCTCAACCAAGCTAAATGATGTATAACCCAGTCTAAATATTACTTAATTTTCAATAGTATTTGTTAAAAAGAAAAAAAAGAATTGAAGAAAGTGAATTACACTCATGTATTTCGCTAATTGATCGTCATGTCGTTGATAAACACGCGTGACTCACCTGCAGTGCTCGCCGACTAATTCAGTCTGTAGTTTGTATGTCCAAGCGGTTCATTTTAAAGGCTTAATTTCTAGTATAAAAGAATATCTTTTTGTCACATTTTTCACCAACCTATAGAGTTGACTATGAATTTTTATGTTCTGCGAAAAAATATTTTCGAATTTACGAAGTTTGTTAGGGATCCGGGAATTTTAAGACCTTGGATTTCATTGCTATTCTCAACAAATTCCACTGATATACCGGTATCTATATTGAACAAGTAGGCCTATGAAGTTGGCGTCTTTCCTCTAGCGGATATTTGAGTAGTATGATGGAGCAGTTATGCAATTGACCTACTTCTGTATCGTCAAGATATATTTGAAGCCAATTAATTCTTATAATTCATCCGAAGCTGTTGGTATAATACTTTCGCTTGAAAGAACTACCCACTTAACAGCTTTTCCATCATCTTCTGGTATGGCAGATCTTCAAACTTCATGCTACAGGTGTTTTCCGAGATATTACCATGGCAACGAGATTTGACCGTAAAGTAGGCAGATAGAAGCTGCCAAATTTAAATGTTCTTTAGGCATCATTAGCAGGGAGTGTTAAGTGTTCATGTACTACCGGCATGAAAAGCAATCTTCTTATTCTGAGGGAGTCTTGATGTTACCTCCTCTAAGTAAGAATAAAGTTGATTTACACGATGTATGCATGACTTATCCTGTAAAAAATACACTCCTGTAGCACTGCCTCAGTATTGCCCGATAGTACTTGCGATGAATGTATACGCTCCGACGAGAAATTACTCTTTTACATTGTAGTTTCAATGCCCATTAAAAATTAGATTCTGATATGCGATATTCCAATTTGTTATGCACAAATCTATTCTGACCTAAGACTTTCCATTCTGGCAGGTGACATGCTATTACGATACTCCTAAAAAACGACACTGCCTGAGATCCAGCTACAGTCCCGCTCAGATTAAATAATCTATCTAACGCATTAGGGGTTAAAGGCAAGCGTCTAGTCCGTCTTTCAACATTCAGCCTTCCTCCATTAAGAGTTATCATAAATATTGAACATTTCTTCTGGCTGCAATTTAGAAAAAATATATTCAATATTTAGCATTTGTGCTAATTATACAATATATTTTCTTTGGGAACAGGCAAGTTGAAGTCAAAGTGCTAACTAGCAGTAATCCTAGAAATTATCTTCAAAGTAGAACACCCCTTTCTAAATATCACTGATTTTAGAAATTATTTGCGAAGTAGCAGATCTGCTAAATAGCACGCGAGACAATAATAACCATTTCTGCACCTTAATGTCGAAATATGGGCCTCTAAACATATCTCCCATTCATATCCCAGACACTAGGTGATAAACATTCTTTAATCGTAATAAGAGATAATGCATTTATCTAGATTTATGGCTTATATATATATATTCCCACCGTCAGATTAAAATATTAGTATCCTTTTGTACGTTTGTAAAGGGTGACTCGAAATCGTCCTGGTGTGTCCTTGTGCTGGCTGTGTATTTATGGATAGTATACTATTCGAGAATTGGAGCGATATGCAAGAGGTTGACCAGCATATGACGTATACATCTCTCACCTAGTAGCATCTTCCAAAGATTGCTAAAATGAGGCCTAGGGATAATTTGCCATATATATTAAGGTTCAAATTGTCAGAAAACAAGACTGTCTTTAAATTTCCTCATACACCAATTGTTCCCAGTTGAGACTACATACAACCGCGTTACCACTACATCACTTTCAATATATGTACTTGATCCGTGGATATATCTGTTTACACTGGTCTCAACCCAACTGTCCCCTTTGGCGAATCATAGCCGGTTGTATTATAGTCACACGTGGTGCTTCAGACAGCCCAGACTCTAGCCTGTTTTCTCTGCATATGTTCCCTTATGGATTATAAAATAACTTGCCACTATAAGGCTTTCTGCATTGCGCTCCTTCATACACGAAATATAAATACTAATCTTTCCACGTGCTGCATCGGTGAAAAGTTTCTTTTACCGCAGGCCTAAAAAACTGCACTCAGCGGAATTCACGCGCCGTACATTTTCAGGTGCGGGGAAAATCGACTCATGACTGAAGTTCTCGTCTTTGAAATTTGGTCAGGTTAATAACCAGCTGCTGCCTTAACAGTGTACTGTACCCATTTACCTATATATTAGGTCCACATGAGTGCGAGCGTGTATGCTACAGAAGAAAGTGGGCCGCGGAGTACAGACGCCGGAATACGAGTTAATTATGGATCTCTGCATATATCGAATATCATATTAACACTAAGTAATTACTTACACTAACGCACACCAGTTCACGTTAGATCTGTTGTAGGATCACATTCCGAGCTGACAAGGCACATCTATCGTATTCTGGATTCTCACCACCCCCCTTCCCTCCCTCACTGCAACTTTTAATATGCCCACTCCATTTACTCCCCCAAGAACCCAATCCCGCGACTGACATAAACCTAATACACAGTTGCTTTTTGGTAACCTAAACACCCCATATCCCTTCCCCTAATATTTTATGACTAGCCTGATCCAGCATCCGACATTTCCAAATAGAAGGAGCTTATAGAAGCAAACGTGCACAGGATCGATGCAGATGCGCGCGTCACATGCATATCCAACCAATGAACACACATATTTCAGCAATCACTCCTCCAGACCAACCATCCACAGACCTCCAGCTCAGAAATCCTAGAGCTCAAAATTGAAAAACATTTAGATATAAGCAATACGAAGCTAAAACAAATGCACGTGGTGGCTATCTGGAACAACGGGAATCGCGATATTTTTGATAAGCATTGCGAGACTTTAATGACCACGCTTAACGGGGTTCCATGAAAACCACATGGAAGGGAGATGGCTATTCTCCCTTAATCCACAAAATTTTTGCCATTTCTCCATTCGCACACATCACACGTTTTCTCCACAACACACAACAAAAATCCACAACTCTCCCAGATACCAAACAGTTCAGAAAACACCTATCACAATTCCCAAACACACAGTTCCATCAAAGCATACAACAGTTCACCGAACCACACAGCTCCTCCAAATACACCACAGTTCTCCAAAACGCACTGCAGTTCTCCAAAACCAACCACATTTCACCAAGACAAACTGTAGCTAAAACGTATCACAGTTCTCCAAAATAAACCAAAGTTCCCCAAGAAACACTGCAGTTCGCCAAAAAACATCACAGTTTTCTAAAACGCACTACGGTTCTGCAATACACACTGCAGTTTGATCCCCCAATCCTTTTTCATGACATTTGATCATTTTTTCAGGTTAAGTCCTCAATCACAACGCGGACCAAATAAAAATACAAACCTAATGCAACAGCAATCCACCACACAGCTGTAACGTCCCTCCAAACGCATCCACTAGGGTGTGTCACAAATGGGACTGCTATATTGTGACAGCTGACAAAATGTTATGACGTCTGTACCTAATATATCAACACTTCCCACTGGTTCAAGCTAGTCCTTCAGTCCTGCAATAACATAAAATCAATCACACCCCCATAAGCAAGCAATAAATTCGACCCTAGCTGCGGACAAGCATGGCACAAGGGCGCAAGCACTGTATCTACAGTACAATAGAAATATGCAATAGAAAGAAGGACCGTCTGATCAACAACCCCATACTGGACATACCCTGAAATGCAGAGTCAACCGAATAGAGGAGGATGACAGTTCTCGAAGCCCTAACCTAGCATACTTGTCCTGATTCATAACAGTGAAATTGGTGTCACCGGCACATACTCATCTTTGGATGGGCCCACCATAGTCTAACCTTGGGATCGATGCAGAATAATATCTCTCACTGCTGCAGTACATTCTAGATCACTCACTGCGTCCCTCTTGGACCCAGCGTCATCATTTTAATTGAACCCACACATCTCAGCAACTCAGATCTTCTCAAAATTGGCCGCAGTGGTCTACCCTACCGCACTTGTCGCTGTGTTCGGTAGGACGGTGGCGACTGAGGGCGTGGGGAATAATTATACCTGAACCCCCAGTCTATCCCTCCATTCCCGCCTGGCCAGCGGCCCAGGACAGAGTCTCTCCACTGAATCAACTGCAAATGATCTAATCCCCTGAGAAGTGACTACTCTCTGATTGTAAACTGAGGTCGGATCATTAACTTTCCAGCACAACGACCTGGCATTCTTTACACTCTATCACGAATGCCCTACCGCCATTGATTCAATGACCATTTCAAAAGGACTCCGAAATTCTGAAATTTTCCGGACTGAAATAATAATGTGTCATGGCAATATTCCATGTCCTTGTCGTACATACAGTCTGTTGGTCATATAATGGAATTTACCTGATTCGACTGTCTATTTTGGACCTCCAGTTCAAATCTAACCCTAAACGAAAGACAGTCCCCTGCATTCTCAGAGAACACCAGCGCCTTTGGAATTGAGGGACTGTGGCTGCGGCTGTATTCTGGGGATAGCTGCCTTTTAACTGATCTAGACCTGAGTGAGTGTACGTTACGATCATAGCTACTGTCGTGACTATCCAACGCTGACACACCTGCCAAATCCCAATTGTCTATTTTGCCCTGAACTATATAAACATTCGAACCAGGCTGCTTCTCCCCACAGGACCATGGCTGTTGGATATACGTGCAGGAACAAAACCATAACTGCCAGTGGACAATGACCTCTCCGCTTACTGGTTGCTGTGGAAAAGGACCAGTTCACATACTACTAACTGGTATTGCCTTACTAACGTCCCGCGCCAGTGTTTTCCTGATATCCCTGGAGAACTAGCATCATTCTATCACTGCAAAAAATGGATGGAGTGGCGTAACATGAAGTTTAACAATAACTGCATCTGACGAATCAACCCGGTCATTATGTTCTCCTACTTTGTTTGTCTATTTGTCCCACCTCTTTATTCATTCACTATAACTCTTATTCCCTCACTAATTTGCCTTAATCTTTCACTGAAACCCCCTGGAATATGATTCCTTTTTTGCTTCAAAACACCGAAGGGATAATAAACTCCAGACAGATAGTCTAGTTATCTGCGCCCCGGCAAAAACTCATCTACATATGTGGCACTAATTAAACGCAACATGGTGGAAAACCATAATGACTAAACCCAGTCAGCTGTATAAAATCTTAGAACATATTGGTTGGCCCTCTCTCTTCGCACCCTCAACTATCCTCTCTCCATCCAATTTTTGCAGTTATTTAAATTTATCTTTTGATATATCAATGGGGCCTACAACTTCCATTTTGGATGATGTAGGATGTACAGTCAAGCAAAAAACATTCAAAACACAATACACATACCCTCAAAGCAATACCTGTGGATTCCTCTTCCCGAAAACCGCGAATCTTAGCAACCAAACTGTCACAGGCGACTGCGATCTGACTTCCAACGGAAGGAGAGCAGCAAGTTCACCTGTTCTGGTGAACACAACTTCCCCATTTTAACCTTACACACATTGACAGAGAAATACAGTAACATACAGCAAGCAGCAAATCGACTCCCACACACTAACAATCCCTTCACTAAAAAAGTAAAATAAAGTAACAAGGCTTTACATGACATCCACTGTATGATGGACAATTTAAGCTTTCCGAAAATTCCTGCAACTATGACGAGCCAAAGAGCTGAGTATCAATGGAGAAGTTCAATTAACAGACGATGAGTTCAATTAGCTGTAGAAAAATACAACCACTTAACATTTATACATGCTTAAACCAAGCGGAAAATGTCCAGGAAAAATATCAGATTATCAACATAACGGTGGATCACGAAGTTTACCAAAAAACTAAAGATAACAACTTCTGTACTCCACGTTGCAGTGTAGAAAGGTGGAAAAAGGAAGAAAAAAAGTTAATAACCACACCGCGTTTCAGATGCTACACCACACAGTCCCACTAGAAACACTAACTCTATCATCTAAACTACAAAAATTCCCATAATACACTTCAAAATGTCCCACCATAAAATTCATCTCACAAAATTATTGCATACACGGACACATTCTTCGAGTGAAGAATGGGATTGAATAATTCTACTAACCCTACTAGAAAAAATTGAAAAAATAATAATGCCCCATGACCTGTAGCAATATATGCTATATACTATACGCTATATTCAGGATTACGAAAAAATAAATTTGGATATTAAGAAAATAAGAGAGTTCCTCACATTGCTCAACTTTTTGTCACGTAAAACAAAACACTTACTGATACAAGACTTCAACTATAAATCTTTGTCACATATTTTTGAATATTTGTGCATTTATTCTTATGTCGAATGTGAAAGTACAGTCAATTACGAAAATCAACCACATCCAATTATTTGTATTGAAGCGTTTTAGATTTGAAATTTTACATTTATTTTCTCACCAAAAGTACATTCAAATGTTGAATACTAAAATGGATTACTAAAGTAAAACATTGTTGTTTTGCCTTAGGAGGGGCTTAGTAGCCTTAAAAGTGTGTTGCATACAGTTTGTAACTGAGCTTCACGCCCTCTTTGATTTGAAATGGTATTGATGGAGAGTGATTGAATGCAGTGAAAACACTCAAATCAATAACACTCAACATCTCATTCACTGTCTCGGTCTCTTCAACTCATATGAAGTTCATGGTTTCATTTCCAGTCTACGCCTTTTGTAAGTGGGACGAATACCGCTGTGCTAACGGGACCTGCATACCTCTGAACAAAGTTCAAGACGGTGTCATAGATTGCTTCGGTGGGCGCTTTGATGAGAGTAAGTACAAATAAGTGTAATCGAGGATGAAATGCTTGAAATTTGTCAACTCGGCGTGTCATTTATGCAGCGCCACCTGCATATGCAAAGGTTGAACTAGATTTCATTCGAGCTCTCCCTATCTGTGAAGCATAATAATACTTGTAGGCCACAATGTCTTGTAAGGTTTCATTCATCTCATTCAGGTGCTTCAATATCTATGTCAGTCGAAATTCATTTTCAGAAGGCAAATTCTATTAACCCTACCAGGCGAGGGGCGGGGGTGCAAAATAGTCCCCTACCAAACTTTCTGCTCTATCTCCGGAACGACAAAAAATGGAGAGCTGAAACTCCGGGACTTTATAGTTTATCATATTGGGGTTATTTTGAGCCTATTTGCATAACCTCCCGAGCAGAAGATCATGGGTAAATTCAAGATGGCGCCAAGTGGGATACCAGAAAAGTGATGTTTTCATCATCTTTCTTCAAAATTTCTACATTTCCGAGATGAAAAGTGTGCAAAACTATTTTATTTCACATCATATTAATATTTACTAATTTATCATGCAGTTTTTGCGGAGAAAATCCATAAATAAAAAATTCGGAAAATCTGACTGAAAAATCGACCAAAAAATGACGTCACTGTAACGCCATTAAAGCGGCCATCTTGGAGTTTTTTTTACATTTCCTGATAGAGCTTCACCCAAGGGTATAGTGTGGTAAGTTTCAGCCCCCTAGCCCAAAGGATAAGAAAAATAATTGGGGGGAGGGGGGTCATTCCGCCCCGCACCCCCCAGCTTGGACAGATTTCAAAAAGCCCAGGCCAGATAGGGTTAAATATGTTTTAATATATGATATTTCGCCATGCAAATGAACATGTATTGTATTACTTGATTAATTGGTCTTACTTCCTTTTCCAAGTGCCGCCATTTTGTAACCACGAGGATATGCAGTGTGCCAGCGGGGAATGTCTTCCGAGGGAGAAGTTCAACAATGGCGTCAATGATTGTGGAGATAATTCAGATGAAGGTATCTGTTTAACATATTTTATAGGTCACCATATACCAAGTCTACAGACAGTTTAAATACCGACACCCATATTACAACCATGATAGGCTACTTTGCTGCATTCGTGCCAACAATAAGTCCAAACCATAAGTGACCGCTGGTCATCTGGCATCGCCTATACGGAATAGAACCACAGCGTTGACCAGCAGATATAAGAGAGAAATTAAAATTATCATGGGCGCGGCCATCTTTATAACAAGTCTGCACAGAATGCTATTCGAAAAAAGACTGAGAGAAATATGGACAAAACGTTGAAAAAGATACCTAGAGTTAATGTTTTCCTTTTCATCTCATATGATGCTGAAGATCGGAAGGAGAAACTTAATTAGTCAATCATTCTTCTCTTTTCGACGATTGTCAATGTTGGAATTACTTAACCTGTTTATTGTTATATGCGAGGTACCGTAAATGAGGCCCCTTCATCAAGAACCAGTCTTGCGAATCTGGAATCGAAAATATTTAATGTTATATGAGGAAATCACATCGACCCAATATCAGGATGAATTTGACTCAGTATTTCACGGTCAGAATAATGGACCATTGTATGGTAATTATAAGTTCAGGACAACAGTCAAATTAATTCATGGAATACAGAATACATTGGGTCAAATTGCCTGATGAACCCAAAGGTTGTGGTAAGTCACGCCTTTACCCCATTTCGTCGATGATTGACGAGCGATCTGAATTACCTGGATTTCCTTAGGGTGTTCGGCAATAATGAACATGAGCAAAAATGCAACGAATACAAAAATACAGTTAACGCTGCTGATATCTTTTTGAATATGCAATCTCCGTAGAAAGAGGAATGGTGGTTGGCTGAGAATAAGTCTCAATATGCAATCTCCGTAGAAAGAGGAATGGTGGTTGGCTGAGAATAAGTCTCAATATGCAATCTCCGTAGAAAGAGGAATGGTGGTTGGCTGAGAATAAGTCTAAAAATTTATTTATATGACAGTTTATTGTGTTTAATCTTTATAAGTTGAGAGACCGCTGTGATAGTATTTTCCCGCAAATTTGCAGTAATAGTGATGTACCTCTTCTAACCAAATCGAAAGCAAAACTGGAAGAACCGTTGAAGAACGGTTGTAAATACTGTTGCTGAACCTCATTTCCCTCTTAATGTGTAACAGAAATTCTGATGGAATGTACAGGAACGACTTTTGGTTGAAAGAAACAGTGCGATAAGAAGACATATTGTCATGTGGTGTAGTTAAGGATGCCAAAGAGAACTCGCGCTATGTGACCGCGTTATAATTATGACTGATAGGCGGAGTTGAGATTCCATCAGACCCGCTCTAACCAACTTGATGCCTTGTATCTCTTAACAAGTTTTGGCACCAGCTGGGTTATCCGTAGCGTATATAACGTTGTTATTGCAGAGGTGATAATAGTAGGAACGGCTTGTAGATGTCCTCTTCTTTTCGTGTGGTTCTGGCAAATGATTTTTATCTCGGCAATTATGCTTTGAAAACAAGCTCCTATTATTTACAGAAGATTCACCCTTAATTAAGGGAATGCTCTTGTTATTTGATTATAATTCTTGCCTTCATATATGTAGACATATACATATACATGTAGGGACATTTCTTTTCAAGAAAGCCATCAACCTATATTGAAACTTCTGTATCTCACATTTGTTTCATATTGAATATGTTGAATTTCACAGTAAGTTCAAACGACACTCTCTGGGATTTGTAAGGTAGAGATGATTGGCATAATGCCCGTTTTTATGAGACATCTTAGAATTATAATTCTTTCCACTTGGCCGTCATATCGAGTGAATCTTTAGCGTTACAGCTTCCGTAAGGGATGCTAAGATTTATCGTGTCGGACGTAATCACTAGCTCTCAGTGCTGGCGTGTCAGTGTTATCAAGCAAAGCTTCAGTCATAATATTCTCAATATCACTTGGGTGTACTCCAAAGAAGAACAGATGTTGCATAAGATACATCCCAGAATAACACCCCACAGACTTGGATAACGTAAAAACGAGAGATATGACTGATATTAGCCGTACCCTTTCCAACCAATTTATCCCACCACAAACTAGGTATTGCGACACCTATATATATATTTCAGACAGTATCTTTTTCCTTCTGTCCCAATTCGAGTATTTCACAAATCTCTGGATACTGTATTAACAACTCGGTGTCCACTGCTGATTGCATTTCCTGAATGTCATTTTGATCTTTACAGCACTGACTTCCTTCTCCGTACAAAAAAAAATCAAAAAAAAAAATCATTAACTAAAATCTATTGGATCGGGTATATCTAACTCTAATAAATTAAAATATAATAAATAAAACAATGATACAACTTCCCTAGAGTAAACCTGGAGCATACATATACAATACATCTACTTACCCGTACACATAGAATATTTACATTCCGGTTCATTGCATCTCTGTATCAGTCTTTTAAAATCTTTAGAAACACTAATATCTCTAAAGATTGTGGAAGCTCATTCTGAATTTTCTCCCCTTAAGTAATGCCGAGTTCTGACCTAATAACTCGGCCTTGAATCTAGGGAGCTTGAGTGTATATTTACCACCTCTGAATTGGTGGGTTCTCTGTCGAACATTGGACAGTTACTGTATATAAATTGGAGAATTCCTATTCAGAGTCTTGTGAACTTCAGGTGCAACTTGTTGTATTCTTTGCAAATGTAATACGGATGTTTTAGTACGATCTAAAATTTCAGTTGATGGATTGGTGAATTCGTTATAAACAACCTTGAGGCTCTAACTTGAAGCTGCTTCATAATTTGCATAGATTTAGCATTACAAAACTGCCAAACAGTAGGGTAAAAATTAAAATTTGCCTTAGCGAAATACTTAAATATAGCCAATTTCCAGGCCCAAATCTTACTGAACCTGGAAAGCAGCCTTTTCACATAACTGAGATATGTGCTTATAAAATTTAAGTTGAGCATCGATAGTAAATCTCGAGCAGTTTACATTCATTTGATGACTCAATAGTATCATTTACATTAACAGAAAAAGCAGCCGCTACATATTTGCTCATGAGCATAAGCTGCAATTTATCTGGATTAGCTGATAGTTCATTAAGCTCAAAAAAATCAACTACAGTTTCTACCTCCGTTGTTAGAGTATTTTGGACAATGGCATAGTATCCAGGTTATGAACAACTTTTGCATCATCGTCCGCGTCGTTGTAGATACTAAAAGACGGACAGAAATAAAATCAATTAATTAGAAAGAAGTTAATCAGAACAGGTCAACTAATAGAACCTTGAGGAACCCTTTTGCTCAGGCTGTTCCTTTCACTTATTGCATTACCAATTTTACCCCTCTGTTTCACAAATAGCTGAAAATGAAGGCGGCAGATGATCTATCCAATCTGGGTTTGCAATGTTCTTGTTATACATGTATGCATTTGTATTTTTCTCTTTGCAAGATACTTTTGATGTTGATTGTCTTCTTTAGTAGTATGTGTTCAACCCTTGTATTAGGTTTGGTTAAGTTTCTTTTTCATATCTGTTAATTCTTTTGCCCACATTCTGAATCTCAGTTATCCACCCGTGTCCGGGCGCTTTCTCTTGCTCACGATGGAAGCATAAATTAAGGAGGTGCATTCCTTTGAACTATCAACTGGACGGTTATAAAGACTGTCTAGACGGGAGCGATGAAGGTTTGAAAATCGCATGTATCGTTTTCTATGCGGATGACATTTGAGTTATTGGCATGATATAGACTTGAATAATTAATATTAAACATCTATCATCCCCCGTTCTAATTACTATAATGGGAACTAGTTAATCAGTGACTATAACAGCATGACTTTCCCTTGAGTAAATTCAGTAGGGTATTGGGTTCGAAAGCCATCTGGATCAACCCCCGTCTTTTCTGGCGCCCAACGTGTGACCCAAATTCATTAGCCGGTGATCAAGATTCTTTTACTTTTTTCGTTACTCACCCGTTACTGTTCTTTATGTTTCATCATCGACAGGGTGTGGCAGTGTCTGGAACTTCTATATTATACACGTTTGTTTCAAACCCTCCCCTCAAATATTTGGTTGACAAATACGGACACACGGATTGACCGATGTTTTAATGGTATATGCCTGACACTCTGTCTACAGATCCCATTGAATCATACTCCGTCACCACACTACCCACTTTAGCAGGGGGATCGTTCCAGTTATGAAATTCTCAAATCACAATACCTTGCATTGTAGTTTATTAGTCCCAGTGTTTTACCCCGTATTAACCACATAGCATATGATAGCTAGTCTACTAATCAGCATGTTACCTTGAACGTGCTAACGCTTAATCCATGATGAACTTAATGCATGTAACAAACCCCGATTTTTGCAGCCCCAGAACCTTGCAAGTACGGCCCCTTTTCTTGTAAGAATGGTAATTGTGTCACAATGAAGTGGGTCTTGGACGGACAGGACGATTGTAAGGACGGATCTGATGAAGGTAGGATTGGGCCAACTCGGAAGTGACGTTATCTCGCTGATGCATATTCATATTGAGAATGTACAAAGTCGAGGCTATGGTTACAGCATCATGAATAATTGAATTATTGAACTAGATTACTATTTACATGGTGCCCAGTAGACCTATTATACAAATATTATTCCAGTCCGGAAATAGTTTGACCGGTACGTATCAGTTAAAGTAAAGAGAAAGTAACATTGTTTTGCATTCTAACCGTTTGCGTTCAAGCATGACAAACTCTGACACTCGTGCATGTACTGAAATACTGACGGGCTGCTATAGACTACAATTATTTTTTTCATGTATTGGTAATATTCTTAATTGTATATATTATAATGCAATTTAGAAAGTTTGTAATTATTTATATCCAAACATTTTAAGGATGACAGTTTATTAGCAAAGCACAGATACTAGTGCTGGATGGGTTACTCCCGCGAGAGAATCGAACCTGCACCCTCAGAGTAAATGCAAACCACCAGGTCACTTCAGCTTCCACAAAAGGGGAACTTGTGTACATTTACTACCCCTCTGATAGAGTGAATAATGGCGAAGCTCCTAAAGATTATATTATATATATTCTATCATGCTATTTAGAAAGTGGGTGATTTTTATATCCAAATATTTTAAGGTTGACACTTTCTTAGTAAAGCACAGATACTAGTGCTGGATGGGTCAACCTAAGTTTTATCCAACTCGTGGCTGTTCTTCGCTATTAATGTAACTAGTTTTGATATTTAGAGGTGAATACCAACCTATCGCCGGTTTTAGTTTCATGTAATGAGCATATATTCTGTAAATACTAAAATAATCATACCACTTTCTTGCAAATTCTTAGAAGTGAATGATTTGACTCTTTGTCTATGATGTTTTGCAGCGAAGCTAATTGGAACGGATTGTAGAATGGCTACTTTTTGCTGCCCCTGTGAAGATTACGTCGGGAATTCCTTCTGCGACAACAACCAAAATTCCACCTGCCAGTGTCTATCTGGCTTCTACAGCAACCCACTGAAGACAGAATGTTTGAAACGTAAGTCGACCACCGAGCGTGCAATGTTTGTGATAATTGGACTCAAAATGAAGAATGTTCATAAGTTCCAGACTGTCATTCCTAGAATATTTTTGTTGTGATTGTAGGCTACAGGTAGATGTTTATTATGAATGCCGACCCATATATTGCTAAGTTGGCCTAGAACAGTGTTTGAATACAATAACGGCATAGAAAACGACAATAAAATCCATAAGTTTGCTACTAACTGACTCTGAAAAACTGTTCATCATAACCGAATCCGGAAATAACAGAGATGTTTGTATTTGCAAACATTGTCCAGCGCAGCAATAAATGCGAATGGCGTCTTACGATCAGTTAAACCAACGATAAATGATGCGACGTAAATTGCAGGTCCCATTATTGATAATGGCAACAGTGAATGTTTCCTAACAGGGATGTTCTTGTGATTATTCATGTGATAGTCTTGATCGTATTATTCACGATTCTCTTTGTGGCGTCACGTCATAACGGCGTGGAAGCAGAGGGTGTTTGTGTCCATGTTTCAATCTAGGCCGTAAGCTGAAATCTGAAAAGCATCACATCGGCTTGCTTTGGAGTATATACCTAAGCGGACAGCCCTTTAGGCGTGGGTAAGCCAAAGACGCCATCGCAAAAGTATTCGTATTTGATTTTCGCTGCATTGTACCTCTCTACTTGTTTGACACAGGCACAGTTGGAGATTTGTGTTCCGAAGAGACTGATTGCACCGATGCTTTTCCCAATAGCAACTGCAGTGCTGGAAGATGCGCGTGCCTCTCTGGTTACAATGCCACGTCTGACCTATCAACTTGTATAAAAAGTAAGAAATCGTGCTTCTTTCCAAAATGTCAAAGTAGACTGATAACGATGAAGTAAATGTCTTGAATGCTTAAAGTGTTTCGAAGGATGTTTTTAACATGTTGAAAGATTAAAAGGGATAAAGTGATGTCTGGCTTAGTTTTCATCCTTCGAGTGAATTTCATGGTTATTTCATAGTACCATATATCTTTGTTAACAGGGAGGATAGGAGACAGCACATGTGCCGTTGACTCGGACTGTTATGATGCTGTGGCGGATAGTAACTGTACCAGCGGGACGTGTTTGTGTAACAGCGGTTACTATCCCTCCTTGGACAGGACAGAGTGTATCAAATGTAAGTACAATAACAATGTAAGTAAATTGTAATCAGCGTCGCGAAATGTCTACCATCAAGCTATGAGGACGCACACGCCAACGTTTTACAGTGCTTATCTGTTTCCCTGTAAGATAGGATGATTCGTTTTGTTCACAGCACCATCTATCTCAGACAGCGCCATCTGTTATACCGTTGATATTTCTATTGAAATGCATCCCTGTCACGCTGCTTCAAAGACTTTTATTGAAAAAAAACACAAACAAGAAAACCTCTGTTTTGAATGTTAACAGCCCATACCGTCCCTAATCGGATTATCTGGCACGAGATTTGACTAGATATCCATGATGTACGAATAAAACGTATGGCACACGTATGGATGATGTTTGAAGAAATCGTGTCATATTCAAGTTAAAATCTCAGATATCTCAGAAAATATCTCATCACAAACGTACGGGGAAGATATGGTGCTAACTTTCGAAAGGGAAAGATCTACACTAATGCTATTACATGAATTAGGTCTTTGGATTATGGGCGCGGAAATTCTTTAATGGGCGACGGCTGAATATTGAATGATGGACTAGACGCTTGTATTGTATTTCGATTATTGACGCGGACAGTCTTCTGTGAACGACGGCTGTATGGCCAATGTACAAAACATATGCAGTAAAGATTAAAACGCTCAAGAGAATGGTACTTCATCTGAGATTATATACCGATATTGGGAATGTACGGTTAGATCAATACTAAAAAAAAACTCATGCGTGGAAAAATAGTTTGCGTTGAAGTTCAAATGGATAAAACCTCATTCAATGTAACACAATGAATCGAGGAATCAGACAAGATTATCATTTTCTTACAAAATTAGAATATTTAAATGAAAGAATGAGTAACCTAGTGAGAGAAAATATAAAAGTGCAAAAACTGGGATTGTAGACTTGGTAAGACCTAGCTCTCGACATATGAGAGAATGGAGCGATGTTTATAAATGTGGGCGGGAGAGCCTTGTGGGGAGGTAAAATGATAACGTTACTATAAGACGATACCCCGAGGAGAAGACATCGATGTTTTCACAGCAGAAAAACATAACATGGTTTGTTAGTGTCCGATGTATGTTGTTTATCATATCGACCATGTTCGGCATGCATGACTCTGTATTAAACGCTTTGTGAAAAACATATGATGTTTTTATACATTGAAACGTTTCTTACCCCAATACTTAATTTGAGTTGAAGTCTCTAAAATTCTACAGAAATAGGTAACACATGAGCAATCTCAACGTATCTTTTGCCGTACCGACAAACGGAAAATGGTTATAGAAAATGTAATCTTGCGCTGAAATTTGTTTCCCTTCAATTTGTAAAAAAAAGTTTGCATTGGGTGGTTTAATAGCCGTGTGTAGATAAAGTGGTGCAAGAATCTTCCCCATGATTCCAATGGGATTGCGAATCTAATTTCACTTGTTAGATAATTAGCTTTATTCAATGTATTGGTGATCCAGTCTTATTTGGAACCTGACCTTCCAATAACCCTGCTGTAACTTTGCTTCCCTGCTGCCTAAATTGGATATCCTCTACCATATCAATTTTGTTTCTGTTACTGATAACAGACGAGGTAAACATTATAGAGTAGCGCATGTTGTCTTGTTTATGTTTGTATTAGGATAATGCAGAATGCGTTCTAATTTGAGCTGGTTTCTTACGGACACCACATTGGTGATTCGAGAACTGTGCATACAAACGCATCGACTATTCGTTCTGTTACAATTAGCATGGGTTATACATAGTGTAGACAACCATGCCACATGTTACAGTAAGGTATTACCTCTATCTGTCAGCCATTTATTTTCTTTTCTTGAGAAGCAAGCAGAATGAAAAGCATTTCTGAAGATCTGACGATAGATTGTATGTCAGGATTGCCCGCATAACGATAATTGTAAGAAAACGCTGAGAAAACAAAGCTAGGCAGAATACCTGCCTACTTTCTTCTGTTTGTGGTTTTTGGGAGATGTGGTTTCTTCAGCATCTGTTAACGCTTTGTCAAAGACATATTTACCGCAGGTTTATTTCTTCTATCAAGTCAAACAACAAAGGACATATGACGAATTGCAATGTATTCTAAACAGTCATCGCCAAACAAACCTGATCTTTACATCATCGATAAAAGATTCCTACACACGAGTGATTGGCATGGAACTTGTGGTATTTGTGTAGACTGTCGAAGCCTAAATAAGAGAACTTCGGTCAAATGGCAGAAATCGCTTCAGTTTATGGGTAAAACTGGAATTTGTGTTGATTTTTTTTAAGCTGTATCCGAATGATAGAACTCACTTCATATGATTAACTTAAAATTGTGGTGAATTCACTTATGATGATACAGTTGGCTGGTTTGTCATTGCTGTATTGTGCCTTGGAGGCTGAATACGAGAACATCGTCCGAATGTTGAAATCGTTTCAGCTTTTTAGTTGATACTTATAGTAAATTCATTACAATATCATCGATTTAGTTGACCCTATTGGAATGTGTATTGATCATAGAAACTTGAATCAAAGAACTTCGGCCATATATTATGGATCGCTTCAACTGTGTCAAAAGAATTTTATAACAAGACAATTTCATTTTCCAGGGAGGATATTTGACATGGGTTGTGCTCTAGACACGGATTGTGAAGATGCTGTGGAACATAGTTTCTGCCCAAGCGATCAGTGCTTGTGTGACTCGGGATACAATCCATCCATTGACCGGGCCACATGTTTTAGACGTAAGTGTGAGATCCGTAAGCAGTTTAAATGATAAACCCATGACAGTTCATCTTGTATCATCACTCTTGTACCCGAGAAGGTTTTCTCGCTGGTGAAGAAACACCAAGTTTCTCTATGTTGTTTTTCCAGGCAAAATTGGAGATCAGACTTGTGCGACGGAGAGTGATTGTGAAGACGCGGTAACAAACAGCAATTGTTCTGCGGGCACCTGTGTTTGTGACTCTGGATTCAAGGTTAACAACAGCAACACACAGTGCATCAAACGTGAGTGGTTATGAGGATATCTTGAATGAGCTTTCTCGTTTTTATTATAATCGCGAATCATCTCATACAAAGAATGTTCCCGCACCTTTTTACATTCAGCTTTCATTACCAAAACCCATTCTTCAAAACACAAAACGTTCACAGGGACAATCCAGGTCATCAACGCTAAGTATTGCGCACGTGTTTGATGTGCAGCATACACATTCATCGAACCTCACAAACAGATCTGGCACACGAGGATAGCTTTCAGTCATCAATGTACGACACTCATCATCAATTTGAGAAACTTAGAATGTGTCTTGTGTCTTGTGGTTTTCCGTAATATTATTTTGTTCAATCTGGGATGTTACCAAGAGCAACTCACTAAATCGAAATTGTTTGCTTTCTGGTCTGTTTCCATAACATACTATCATCTGCCCATATATTTCCATCTACAGGTAATATAAACGACTCGTGTCTAGTGAACACAGACTGTAGTGACTCAATGGACAACAGTAGCTGCTACTCCGGCAACTGTGGTTGTGACTCGGGCTATCATCCAACCCAGAGAATGGACGCCTGTCAGAAAAGTATATATCTATCTTTCTTGCAGCACAGTATACGTTGTTTTGTCTTATAACTGGGAGTAGGCCCGGAAGCACTTTATAGATGATGTTTTTGTTGATTCAAGCTTTTTCCTGTTTTGTTCATTCGTGGTGGTTCAACAGATAAGCTCAAGACTTATTTCTAATTTTAACTTTTGTTTCGAGATAGATGTACACTTATTTCTTACTTGTAATCACTGTACGACTTCCTCAATTTGTTGCCTTTGTTTTAATTCTCGGTCAGATTGTTAGGATTTTTAGGTTATTAATGGAATTTCAAAACCACTTATGGAATCTACAACGGCTGAATGATGCTTGTTGTAGGGAGAATTGGAGACCGCACGTGTGACGTCGATAGTGATTGTTACAATGCTGTTGCCAACAGTGAATGCACAGAGGGCACGTGCACTTGTACATCCGGGTATATCGCTGATCTTTTGAATACAACATGTCGGCTCCGCCATATAGGAGATGAATGCTTCAAGGAATCGGACTGCAGTGACGCCATGTCGAATAGCACGTGCAAAGATAATGATTGCACGTGCAGAATGGGCTATTTTGCTCAACACAACGAAACCGTTTGTACACGGAGAACTATAGGCTATGGAGAGTGTGTGAAAGACAAGGACTGTACAATGGCTGTGTCATATAGCAACTGTACTGATGGTGTATGTCAGTGTATCAGCGGCTATCAGTCCAGTCAAGATGGCAACGTTTGTTTCAGGAGGAAGATTGGAGATGGCCCTTGTTCTGTGGAAACGGACTGTACTGACTCTGTCGATAACAGCACATGCGCCAATTCCACATGCCAGTGTATTGGTGGCTATCATATTGGTGAAAGTCTGTACAACTGCACGAAGAGGAAAATTGGAGATCCCACATGTGATATTGATGCTGACTGTTTTCATGCCGTACCTTGGAGCATCTGTTCTGATGGTACCTGCTTCTGTGATTCGGGGTTTTATCCCACAAACAAGCTCACTACATGCACACGGAGGTACATCGGAGATGTGTGTGAGGAACAAACTGACTGCGCAGCAATTATAGACAACAGCAATTGTTCTTCCGGTGCGTGTTCTTGTATTTCCGGTTTCTATGCTCAAGACAATGCCACTCGTTGTGATAGACGAAAGATAGGCGATTCAACGTGCGTTATAGACTCAGACTGTTTTGATGCCGTTGAAAATTCACTTTGTTCTGTTGATACGTGCATATGCGAATCGGGATATCAAGATAGCGCTAACCTGACAGTTTGCCAGTTGCGTCAGATTTGGGACCATTGTGCGATAGACGCTGATTGTAGCGACGCTGTAGAGAATAGTAACTGTACCTTAGGTCTATGTGCCTGTGATTCTGGCTTCCATGTTGAAAAGAATAACACGTCTTGTAAACTACGAAGGATTGGAGATGAGACATGTGAATTGGATTCAGACTGCACTGACGCTGTGCCCAACAGCAACTGCACAGTGAACGTTTGTTTATGTCATTCCGGATTCCAGGTAAATACTAATGACACCGCCTGTGTGCTGCGCAAAATTGGCGACGACACATGCTTACTTGATTCTGACTGCTATGATGCCATACCAAATAGTAACTGCTCATCTGGTGTGTGTTCTTGTAATTCAGGCTTCATGACCAAAAATAATAAGACAAGTGTCTGCAGCAGGCGCCGGATACATGATGCGTGCTTTGTCGACACCGATTGTACTGATGCCCTTGATAATAGTAATTGTACTTATGACGCTTGTTTGTGCAATTCTGGCTATAGCGTCAGTAACGACAATAGAACATGCACATTACGCCGGATAGGAGACGAAACGTGTCTGATAGACAGCGACTGTATCGACGCCGTACAACACAGCAATTGTACCTCTGAAACCTGCTTGTGTGACTCTGGTTTCAACTCAGAATTTAATGGAACCGCGTGCATTCTAAGACGTATCGGCGACCAGACTTGTGCTATCGACAGCGATTGCAGAGATGCCATTAACAACAGTAACTGCACCGACGGCACGTGCTTTTGTGATTCTGGATTTCACGAGCTCAATAACGGGACCATCTGCAAATTACGTAAGTGTGCCCTGTTAAATCTTTCATGACTATACAACAGGACCATCTGTCATTTACGTACGTTCGATAAACGAGCTCGTGCATGATTTCCATTGGGAGAATGGTCGCATGTTACCTGACCGACTGAATACCTTTTATCCAAGTGTAGAAAGAATTTTTCACTCAGCCATCAAACTCTAGTGCTTAGAGATTCGAAAAACAATTAGTTTACTAAATATTAAAATATATTATTCACTCTGTGGGTTGGCGACAAGATGTCTGAAGATATCCACTTAAGACTGGATTAGTCGATGAGCTATATATAGGTGATCCACGCATGTTTATCTGAAACATAGTGATGAATTGATCAAGTAACTATAGTCTGTCCATTTTTATTAGTCGTTAACTCTGCATAAATTTTCTTTCTTGCCTCGTGTAGAACAAACAAAACTCTACAAAATGACTACCATTTCTCCGTGATATCGATAATATATCACGCTTGAAATAACTAATTAATAAGTAATTCTCTCCGTATAAAACTCCATTACAGTTGTTTTATGTACCGTGACTCAATTACATAGGGAGATGGGAGAGTTTTATATGGAGAGAATTAAAAAGTTGTTTCAAGCGTGACATATCATCGATATCACGAAAAAATGGTAGTCATTTTGTAGAGTTCAGTTTGTTCTACAAGCTACAAGAAAGAAGATTTATGCCGAGTTAACTATTGATTTTTGACAAGCTCCAAAGTAGACGACTAATTAACATGGACAGACTTTAACTTCCTTCAGTCGTTTTGATAAATAATAGTGAAAATAGGTAAGATTCAGGCTGGGTTGTAAGTCGCTTAACTTGGTTAAAGGAACTACCGGTCACAAATTGAAGAAACCGCTCCTCCGTAGATTTACTCCTTTCTCCGTTAAATTTGTTTGAAAGGTATATTATATGAATCTATATGAATTCAATGAATATGAATATGTTCACTTTAGAGAGGACATTAACAAATTTCACAAACCGCTCTATTTTCGTTGAAATAATTCAGTTGTAGTAAGCAGAAGATAAAAATTGTCACTAAACCCTGATTTTCCGAATGAATAGCATGCATAAAATATATATCTCATTTTGGTGAGTTCATTTATCGCAATTTAATTTAATTAGGTATACTGGAACCTTAACACTGCATGTTAGACGGAACGTTCATTCTTTGTGTCATGCAAACCACTTTTTATTCATTTATTAACCATTCCACTTCTACTGGCAGAACCACATAGAAATGGGTAATTTAATCCACATTCAAGATCAGAGTGATGTATAGATAGAGGATGAATATGTTATTGATGATTTGATTTATGAACCGTGGTGTTACAGGAATTATTGGGGACACAACCTGTCAGGTGAACAGTGATTGCTTGGACGCTATAGCCAACAGCGCATGTTACAACGGTGTGTGCTCATGCGATCCCGGATTCATGACAGAAGCTAGAAATACTGCGTGCAAACTTCGGCACATAGGAAATAAATGTGACGAGGATATAGACTGTATTAATGCAATTAACGACAGTTTCTGCATGGACAACACGTGTACGTGCAATCCTGGATATTATGAGAGGGGAAACGGAACCGTATGCATGAGAAGGAAAATTGGTCAAGGCGCATGCGCTTCGGAAAACGATTGCATAATGGCCGTAGAGCAGAGTAGCTGCTTTGACGGGTTGTGTCGATGTGTTAGCGGCCACCTAACCGATCTGGGTGGACATAACTGCCTCAAAATACGGATTGGAGATGGACCATGTGGAGAAGATAAACAATGTTCTGATTCTGTTCCTGACAGTTTGTGCTCCAATGACACATGCGTCTGTAAAGGAGGATACAATGCTAGTGCTGACTTGATGAATTGCAACAGGAGGAAAATTGGAGATTCGTCTTGTGAAACGCAGCCTGATTGTTATTCCGCTGTTACTTGGAGCATTTGTTTGAATGGAACATGCCTTTGTGACTCTGGCTTTTATCCGACTAACAAAAACACGAGCTGTTCGAAGCGTGTCCTCGGTGACTTCTGTGAAAATTTCATTGACTGCGGAGCTGCAGTCGAAAATAGCAATTGTATATCGGGCGTATGCTATTGCGTTACCGGTTTCCAAGCACACAACAATGTCAAATGCTTGAAGCGGAGAATAGGGGACGAGACTTGCCTGATGGATTCCGATTGTCATGCCGTCATTGAACAATCCGTTTGCCACAATCAGACATGCGTATGTGAATCGGGGTACCGAGCCAATGCGAATCTCACGGAGTGTGAATTACGTCAAATAGGTGATAGGTGTGATTCAAATTCTGACTGTATTAATGCTGTTTTCAACAGCGATTGTCTGAAAGATGTCTGCACCTGCACTTCCGGTTTTTATACGGAAAATAATCATTCATGTATTTTGAGAACAATTGGAGATGCATGTAATAAACAGTCGGACTGCAGTGATGCTGTTCCAAACAGCAACTGTACAGGGGGTCTATGTCTGTGTGACTCGGGCTACATGGTCCTAAACAACGCCACCTGGTGTGCGCTGCGTGCAATCGGAGATGACTCGTGTGTGCTGCATTCTGATTGCTATAATGCAGTGGAAAATAGCAACTGTTCTTTCGGAATTTGCTCATGTAATTCTGGCTATCTGCCAAACGCAAATTTGACAATTTGTAACAGGCGCCGTATTAGTGACAGGTGTGCCATAAACTCTGATTGCGCTGACGGTGTAGGAAATAGTAACTGTAAATCCGGCGCTTGTTTATGCGATAGTGGTTATGTGGTTAATGAGAATAAGACTGCATGTAGCCTGCGCAGAATAGAGGAATCTTGCCTGCTAGACAGCGACTGTTTTGATGCGGTACCAAACAGCATGTGTTCTTCCGGAATATGTGTTTGTGATTCTGGCTTTAATTCTGAAATGAATGATACGCTTTGCATGTTGAGGAAGATTGGTGACCAGACTTGCTTCAATGGCAGGGATTGTAACGACGCTGTTAACGGCAGTACCTGCAACGATGGGATGTGCGTGTGCGAGAGTGGACACCAAGTTAGCGAAAACCGAACCATTTGTGACCTCAGTAAGTTACAACATTATTATGGCTCCACAGGGGCCAGATAACACAAATACAAAGTTATGAAACGTAGATCTGGCCGACAATGTATTGAATCAAGACAAGAGATGCTCGTCCGTGTATAGCAGAGAATTCACGATAAAGTTGTTCTTGGATGTCAAATATTCGCAATGTGATTGTGGTTCACTCTGACATTCACAGTTCTTATTACAAGGCCTTTTCTATATTATCCCTGACAACAGACCGAAATAGCACATATTTATGAATTATACATAATACGCGAATCTGTTAAGCTACAAAACAGTACATAGTTTCTTTAAATGTACAGATTAGTTGATGAATTCTTTATAAATTTCATTGATTAGTTTTCTTGGACCATCTTGAGTCATTCGAAATTCCGAATCCTTCCAAAACGTCCAATGGACCTCAGTCATGCTTTGATTGCAATTATTCATGCTAACATCTCTTAAACCTGACCGATTGATTCTGCGTTATCGCTTCTGTATTGATCTACATCCGTATACGTTCTGAAATCTACACGTCAGAAACAGATAATCCTAAACTTGTAGAAACAATATTCATTTCCTATGTATGCAGATTTTGAAGACAACAATACAAATTTGGTCACTGATCACTGCAAATTGGGCACAGAGGGCTGTGGGGTTACTGGTATAGAAAACGCTAGAGTGAGTTATCAATGAAATATAATTAGACCTACATGTAATGGACATCCAAGGAAAAATGCTCAGTTCGGCTAACAATTGCGAACCCGTATGAGTGGTGCTAATGCGGTTATATGAATTAGGGTTTTCCGATTATGGACGCTTAAATTCTTCAATGGACGACGGCTGAATATTGAATGACGAACTAAACGATTGTATTTCGATTATCATGATCGATAAGGTTTGAATACTGTCATTTCGGTTGAATACACTCAACGCGGCTGGAGATATATCTAGTATTACTCTTTATCTCAAATATCTTGCAATATCTACTAAAGTTGATCTATTCCGTTCCATGTACGTCTAGTTAGAACGTCGTCAAAATATCTGGGTTATGTGAACGTGTTCCTCGGTCGCAAGCAATGAACACTCCGTAAAGAAGACATTCGCGTTTGTTAATATTAAGTTATTTGCAAATTACCACATGGCAACGTTATTTAGCATCCCAAATGGCCATAGTTGTATTACACTATAGTTGTTTAGAGACGCCGTGCTCTACATTTTATATTTAACAAACGTGAAATTACCACCGATCAGCTCTCAATAATACCGAGATATTGAGCGTCTTGCACGTATGAATCCAGAACAATGTCAGACTCCGCTCCTGGACCGACGAATATTTCGACCAAGACATAATATTTCGCAGATACGGACAATACCTGTATTCCAAACTTCTGTTTATTAGACACACATTTATCTGGAGTTCTGACAATCAGGCACAACTATCCAATCAGATTATGTGATTGCCACTTCCTGTTTGTCCATTTTGGTCCAGTTAACCAATCAACTGACAGAACTTGCACTTTTAGTTTATCTACTGCATGGTCTTGTTCTGTCCAGACTTTATGTAGTCTATATTCCCCTGCCTCGTCATATTTCTTCAATATACATGTCATTCGCTTTATTAATATGCATGATCAACGCTGCCGGTTCTAGTAGAGTTACATAGAAATAGAATCTTCCGACTTATTTAGCTTCATTTGTGGTACTCACATCTGTATTAGCATTTCATTGTGTTGTATGCCTGCCTTCCTGTCCATATTGCACGTCTCTGTTGCGTAGATTAGTACTTGAAAATATGATGAAATATCACATAGCATTAGTAATCTCGATACTTTTATAGAAATTTCACCGCTTTACTGACAACACACAAATGTTCAATCATATTCATATTCAATTATGTCCGAATAAATCATTGGTATAATAAACGTGAATTCCGCGACCATTCTTTTTACTTAGGGAAAATTGGTGATTCAACATGCACCGTGGATACAGACTGCAGTGATGCCGTGTCCAATAGCAACTGTACCGGTGGTACATGTCTCTGCAACGACGGATTTGAGGAGTACTATAACAGCACTGAATGTGTACCAAGTAAGTATATCAGTGTTCAGTGTATGTTGTGTCTACTTAGTTATCGTTGGCTCATTGTATTACGTTAGGTATATTTTAAAAAAGCCCTCTCGGTTAGTTAAAATCCGTTTGCCTTAGTTTTGTTGACAGTTACGTCAACTCAATTTCTAATTTGGAATTCAAATTCATGGTCTATGTGGGAATTACCCAGATGTCACATTACTTGAATCATAGAATCATACATTGCACGATTGGATGAATTGTGTTGTTCTTTTGCCACATTTTGCCAACATTATGATCTAAGTAGCTTAGCAATCCTTATATACAAACATAGAACGCACGGGTGCTTTTAGATGATAAAATCAAGGTCAGTAGATAATCAAAGGTATCGCATTATCGCGTTATCAACAACTAACCACAACTAATCTGCCCAATGAATAGTATTCATTGGTTGATGATATCTGCTCGAGGTTCTATGTTACATATGGTTTTGTGATTCCTTGTGCCAATTGCATGATTTACAGATCGTTCAGAAAGGAAGAACGATATAGTGTAGCTGAACCGACCATTCACGTCAGATTATGGTGGTAATAAAGGAATTCACGATAAAATGACAAATGAGCATCGAATAAACGACCTGCCTATTTCAAGATCTTTTCAAATACGCCATCTGCTGAAGATTTTTTACGCGTATTTTGCCAGTCATTCAGAATTGTCGCGGTGACCATGCACGCCTTTTTCTCTGGAAGCATGATTGACCGACAGCATTAAAATTGCATGCAGATCCCAAGGTATGCCAGTTTATTTTTGTAGTAAATTGGTTTGTATTTTTTTACTTTTGCTGAAATATTCTATATACAGTAGATGTTCATGTTTATGTCTTGGTTTATATGTGTTTTTGGTCACTCTATTGCATCTTGTTTTGTCGATGCTGCCATTGACTAAACCATCTGAATTTTCTCCTATCCATTCTCGCATAGCATGCGTATGGACAAAATCGGTGGATAATAATTTAATATTATCGACACTCACAATCCCACAGCATGACTAATAGGTTCATCAACATTTGATAATTGATAAAATCTGTCCTACACAGTGACATTATCAGCTTTCTATTTACTATCTAATACTGGCTTGTTTTTTTTTCAGTCCCTGTTTTTGTGGGAGACCAGTGCTACTATCCAAGCCAATGTGATTTTGTGGATACGATAAGTTTCTGTAACGAAACCAATGCTCGATGTCAGTGTCCCGATGACTATTTTACATTCCATGACCGGTACAGATGTCAGATACGTATGTGAATATACTTTTATCATATTGAACGATTCTCTAGTATTTTGATTATTATTGTCGTAGCTTGACTGGATAAGACTGTCTTTACTCATCCTAAATCATCATTCTATTCTCAAAGATAACGGTAAAGAAGGAACACGTATAAGCGACCTATATTGTATGTATATCTGGAAAGTTGTGTAAATTGGCAATTGTCTTTTTTCTCTATACAGTGCCAACTGCTTTGGGAGAATTTTGCGGAAGTGACGCACATTGTTCATCTGTTGTACCAGATAGCACATGCAGTTGGAACTTCCGGTGCATATGTCCTTTACTATTTTATCCAGACCATAATGGGACGGTCTGCAAACCATGTAAGCAAAATAACTTCGAATCGTTGAATAGAAACACAAACGTTTCAGCATATGTTGCAACCATCGGATCCAGCTGACAGACGATGAGGAAAACTCTCATTAGGAATGCATGACTATTTATTGTGGTACACTGGCGCATAAGCTTCGGATATATCGATTTCTATTGAATATTATTTGTCTAGCATTTGAAAATGGGTGGCTATCTGTTTTACGAAACTTTGCGACTGGAGTTAAGATGAAGTATTTCGATTCACCCCTCAGATCCCCAGACAGTTGGAGGACCTTGTGAAAGTGATCAGCAGTGTTTCCTCATTCCAGAGAGTACATGTAGTAACCATGGTAACTGCAGCTGTTTATATGGACACAGACCTAGCGCTGACTGGACGGCCTGTGTTGAACGTAATATTTCATTTCATACCAAAAATAGTGTACATGTGACTATATTAATACAGCCAAGATGCTTTTTTAAAAACAGTTCTTTGAATGGAGTGTCTATTTTCTGTGCGGCATACAATATGACACGGCGTTTACCGCATCACAAAGTGATATTTACATATATATTTTGTTGATGAGAACATTTTTTAACGATACTATCATATTGGTTGGCAGCGAAAATCTTTAAAACTACCAACTGTCTGGCTTATTTGCGTCCACAACTCGTACGGATTATTTTACATGTATGTGAATAATTCTTAACTTTTCAATGATTTTAGGAGCTCATATTCCCCCATACATTCCACCCAAGGTGAGAGAGCCGCCATCTTGTGTTGCTCAAACTGGTTTCGGCTGTGGTAACATCACGAACACGTGGTGTGTCCGTCGATATAACGGCACGGACGATGCTACCTGCCAATGCCTCCCGGGATACTCCTACAACATATCGCAACCGAAAGGAATTATCTGTTATGGTGAGATCCTTTGTAATAAACGTTTGTGCACGGAACTAACAAGTACCGGTAGGTTACAACTCGTGTTGCGATGACCTGTCAAGTTAAAATTATATTTTGTACAAATATTTACTTTAAATAAATATTTTCTAATGAAAACCGCAATATTTTGAATAATAATAATCGGAAGAAGTTTTTGACATATGACTCTTCTGAGTTTAAAATATTTATTGTAAATTGCAGAGGCGAAGACATATTATATGACATTAAACCTATCTGCCATAGCGGGGACGTACGACTACCTGCCTGGTGAGAACATTCCATTTGTTGACGATTTCAACACTCACGACCAAGAGAACCGGGAACTCGTTCACAGGGTGACAATCACTGGCGTGAGTAACTAATTAATTACTAAGACTCTAACAGGTTTCAGGTTCGTACATCCAAAGTAGGCGTCAATGCCGACATTTATATCAAGCAAAGAATGCTAATAAACCCAAGCTTGGTTTGGGAAGAAACTGACAAAAAGTTGAGTTATGATGACAAGATGCATGGGCCCGCCGCCCAGTAATCCATGTCCCTGGCATGTTATGGGCATGCATGTAACAATGCATCCTTTTATGAAACACAAAAAGTCAACAGCGATCCAGAAACATATTGTGAATGTTGTTTGTTATGTAATGCATTTTGAGTTTCTCTCTCCCATAGCTGAGCCATGCCTACCTGCACTCGGCCGTTAAAGAAAGTTTCTTGAATAGTCGCGTTGTGGGGTTGAGTTGGATGGATGGCGGTCTCCATGTGACGGCAGCTATCTACCTCAGTTCACAATATAATCACACGCATATCAATCTCCAGAGGGCGGCCTCGGCTTACCTGACCAGGTTAGTTCAAAAATACAAAACTACCATTTCAGACGAGAGTTATAAATGCCATTTAATGATTTAATGAAATGTGGATGTCCTTTCTGAGCAGTTCATTTTCACTATAGTTAAGTGTCTCGTTAATGTTGGCGCTCTGAATCAAGCATGTTTTATTTAAGAAATAATGTTTTCTTAGGCGTGCTAAATCGTTATTTTACGCACGGTTAGTGTGGGAACGTTCATAAATTTTAGGGCGCGGGCGAGGGGCGAAACCCGCGCCCTAAAATTTATAAACGTTCCCACACTAACCGTGCGTAAATAACGATTTAGCACGCATAAGAAAACATTATTTCTATTCTATTGCACTACTCAAATGGATTATCAAGAAAGATTACCATGAAAGATTGGGAAAATATGATAAACGTTCATAACCTTTCTTCCCTTTGTTGAAATATGCCTTTCGCCTCAGTTGGCAGCGTGCCAATATCAATGGACGAGTTTATGTGGTCTCTCAGAAGGGGGCACAGTCTTTCTGCCACCTGAGACTGTAAGCCTATCTTATGTGTGTCATTCTTAATCAATTTCACGATGGAACCAACAGTTAAACTTGAGACAGAAATTTACGTCTTTATTAATATTATAAAACGAATTTATACATTTAAATATTCCCCATTTCGTTTGCCTGTCGATCCCTGGTTCATTTCGTTTGTTAGCCAGATCTCTTAATTTCTCATCGTCAGCGGAGGAAAATCTACCTTTGTTCAGCTGATCACACTCGTGTTGTGTCTGCATTTAAAACAGCAAGCGATTCATCATCTGAGTCTCTCATGAACTTTTCGATCTCCGCTTCTCTAGATAATTCATATCTGAAAGCACGTCTTGTTTCTCCCGTTGATCTGTTTCTTATTGTGTAACACTCGTATGTCCCAATTGGTTTGTAAATATCTGCGATTATACATTTTCTGCCTTTAAAATAAACTAAAGTTCCTACTCGCAGGGTATCCATTCTATTTGTTTATTGGATTGTATTGGCAGACGAGAACTTTTCCTGCCATTTATCACCCGCCCTGCGAAATGGGTTCTCCCGAGGTAACACCTGTGCGTGTCAAGATCACGGGTGTAGATTTCATACGTCACAAAGTTCTTAACCGTGCTAAATCATCTAATAATTGTACGGTTATCAGTGTGTAATAGGTGTAAGTTTTATAGAATTGACAACAATGTTCACGATGGTTCACGAATTCCTAAATACCTTCGAGTACGTACAACAATTCATGCTTTTTCTGACGCCGAGTTCGCAAGCTCAACGGCACAACGTTGTATATGGAAATACCATCTTGTCTGTGCCATTTGGGTTCATTTCTCAAAGAGTCTGAATCCGCAAATTTAGTGTTTGGATATGTTGGGTTAGGGCACCTGTTAACGTCTAACCACAGTAATGCGATTTAACCATCTGAAATCCATGCAAAACCGCTCTCCCACGTCTTTATATATGAACTATCGATTGTCGAGGCTTTTATATTGACAATGTGTTCGATAGAACCAATTTTCAGCGTGCTTATGGTATTCTGAAGGGCGAACTGTGCAGATCAATATACCTTGGAACTGTGTCTTTTGGTCTGTAGAACGAACACGTCCAAACATCGCATATGGGTATTTACAGTCGTAACCGCTGTCAGCGGACGGGCTTGAACCAATTAACCTTGAATTAGGAATCAAACGATGCTCAATATGTCAGCATAACTTGAAACTTCCAGTGAGCTTATTTGTGCAGTGCCTGTTTGACCAGGGGATATTATTTTGGGTTATTGGTTTGGCTTGCAATGAACTTTCATGTGTCGTGCTAAGTGTAGTTGTCATATTATATACAGCTGTCAGATCAAACCTTGAGTAACCAAGCACTGTCAAAAAAAAAAAAAAAAAAAAAAAAAAATTCAGCCGCCTCGATCAATCAAAAGACCCTATTCGCATAATAGTATTAGCACCAGCTCAACAATCTGACGGTCAATAAACATTTAAGTCAACACAAGGTAATTTGTTGCACGAAGAAAGCTGCTTCGGTTCGCCGAAATGTTTAATGTTTTCGTTGTCCATCAATTAATATTCGAAGTCATTTTCTACACAGTATAAATGTATCTCTGTCACACTTGCGTGCACGTGTCCTAGGTTTGTTGCATATACCCATTCCAACTTCTACCCAAATTTGGTCAGTTTGTACATTCAAATGCGTATGTTTATCGGAGGTTTGTTTTATTCCCACAGAGCGGATGGGGAGTTAGGGATATCAAGACTGAAGGTGTCAACTCCATACGACCAGCACATCAATGTTGAAGGTATGACTGGACCGTCATCACAATTGTTTAAATATATGATATGTAAATATGTTGATTAACTATATGACACGAATTCACTAAACTCAATCGGTAACTAGTGCAGAAGAAATGTGTGAACGTCGGCAATGTTTATCTCTAGATGATCAAATAATATGAATATATTACTGCTATGTTTTGGTGTATAAACAGTTTGTAATACATGTATATCAAGGACGACGGATTCAGTTTTAGGTTGATTTAGGGAAATTGATTGATGTTCTTTCGAAAGATTGTGTTGTCTTTTCGTTTTAAAGATACTTTATGATCAGTTGACCTTGTTCTCTTTATTTTTCTATATAGATTTAAATGAATGTGAACTTGAAGGGTTTGATGACTGTTCCGATCGCGCGTGGTGCGTCAATATGAAGGGAACATTCATGTGCACGTGCCGTCTTGGTTCCGATGACGCGTCTCCTCGGAAGAAAACTCGACCTGGTCGCGTGTGCAAAGGTAAGAGCGGTGCCAGTATGCTGACTGCAGATGTATAGTACATATATATATTGTAATTTAAATATGAAAATAAATATGAATTTTATTCAATGAATTTATATTTATTTGTCTGTCTCTTGGTATTTTGAAGGTGGGTCTCATCCGTTTCATATGACTCAAGTATCGTCAGACCACCAACCCCACCTTTTCAATTTCAACAACGCTCCGCACTCCCATATATGGTCCCATTCTTTCATATCGAATTATTAAAGAGTATCAGTTGGTGAACAAACGTCCTGAAATTTCAGCCATAACATGACCTAGTAGGAGGAAAATGGGAAGGAAATCGGAAATGCAGACACGGATGTGGAATGAGAAATGACCAGTTGTCAGCTCGGATTAGTGGAAGTCTAAAAATGTGTAATAGTCTGTGGGCTTATGTAAAAAAAGCAAAATTTTGGGTAGATTCTTGGCACCAATGTTTAAGCACACCTAGAAACATCACTGATTAAGAAAAAAATGGGTGCCAGTTTTTGCATTAACATTTAGGGCCTCCATTTTGAATTTCAAAATGGCCGCCTTTTTTTAGCCGATCTGTATGATTTTTTGTATTCAACATTATTTTAAACATGTAATCGAAATGTGCGCAAATAGTTTGGGTTTGAAATGCATTACAGTTGAGACAACTGTTCATCTGAACTCGTTTGCATGGATATTAACCTGTTTTCGACGTTATTATCAAGAAATATTGGTATGAATGTGCAACTTCTTACTGTAGTCCGTGAGCTACTAGGGCTCACCTTGCCCCCCCCCCCCCCCCCACTACAGACCGAAACTATGTTTTTTATGTGCTTTAGGACATGTCAAATAAGAAACAATTTGTTAACAGTCGATAAACTGGGACTCACTACCCTTTTAATCACTTCGAAATTACTCCTGTGTTAATAAGCACAATTTTTGTGACAATAGGGGGTAGGGTTACAAGAATAGTCTTATCTTCCATAATTATTATCCAATCTTTATAATGTTGGCCGCATATTATTCAGCATTGATTGCTGCATCGAATATTTACAAGATAATATCACTATTTGTTGGGTATGACGTCACACAGGGACCATACATACAAAAGTAGGAGTAGTAGCGAAAGCTGGCGTTTTTGGGGTGCGTGAGGGTGTGCTTGAGCGATTGAGGGACCATTCTTGGTTCGAATGCGTCGGGTGAGGTGTCAAAGTGAAGCCCTCGGTATGTAGACCACGGCTTGAGGGATCTCCACATGATCTGTGATGTCATTGGTGACATCAGTAGGAGTAGTAGACAAAGTAGGCATTTTGAGGATGCGGAGGAAGGTTTTTGGGGTAGAGATAGACCATCTTTGGTATAAATGGACCGTGTGGGGTGTCATCTTGTAACTCTCTGCATGTAGATGCAGAGGGACACCCCACACGGTCCATTTAGACCACGGATGGTCTATCTCTACCCCCCTATAAGAGGAAACTGAGAAAAACTGGGGCTGTTTTCAGATCCTACATATTACCACACATTTAACTGTTTGATCCTTCGCGTGCAGCCAAATCGAGGACAGTTCAGTGAATCGGACAACATGTGTAATACATCTTTGGGTGGATGCCAGATGTCGTACCACAACATTGTAATGTTAGAATCGAATAATATAAAACAGATGTTGAATGCTGTATTATTCCGCGTGTCGTACGGTTTTCTGCATAGAGTACACCACTGAATGAACACCACTTGTGAGCACACTGTCAGAAGTATTGGGTATAGACGTGACGTACCCAAAATAGATGGATTAAAACAAAAAAGTAAAAAAAAAAAAAACAAAACGACCAAAAATCTTTGGTGCAAAATGGAACTTGATCCAAAATCTTTGAATCGGTCACATACCCAAAAATATCTGGTCAAGTTGACCCAATCCTTCTTCGAATTTTGGAGAGCACCTTCGTTATAGCATTTGGAATCTTAATTGGGCTGAAAAAGTGTGATCGACAGCGAGGAGTATTGTGTGAAGGGACACCACGATAGTATAAACCCCTAAACAATCTGTGCTACTACAGAGACGAAAGAAACGAGTTTACCTTCCATCCATATCCCGAGACACGTTTGTCCCTGATACATTCGCACTTGTTGAAAATAAAAGTAATTCCAAAGTTCCCACGTATCTCTTGCGCTTTCTCATTAATTTCACAATACATAACGAATCAGTCACGGAAGTGTTCAGCTAAGTTAAGTCCATGCTTAATTAGTCGGAAATCGTATTACATGGTGGCCGTCATGTAATCGTAATACATGGTGGCAGTCATGTAAATCGTAATACATGGTTGCCGTCATGTAATCTTAGTACATGGTGGCCGTCAAGTAATCGTAATACATGATGGCCATCAAGTAATCGTAATACATGGTGGCCGTCATGTAATCGTAATACATGGTGGCCGTCATGTAATCGTAATACATGGTGGCCGTCATGCAATCGTAATACATGGTGGCCGTCAAGTAATCGTAATACATGGTGGACGTCATGTAATCGTAATACATGGTGGCCGTCATGTAATCGTAATACATGGTGGCCGTCATGTAATCGTAATACATGGTGGCCGTCATGTAATCGTAATACATGGTGGCCGTCATGTACTCGTAATACATGGTGGCCGTCATGTAATCGTAATACATGGTGGCCGTCATGTAATCGTAATACATGATGGCCGTCATGTACTCGTAATACATGGGGGCCGTCATGTAATCGTAATACATGGTGACCGTCATGTAATCGTAATACATGGTGGCCGTCGTCAAGTAATCGTAATACATGATGGCCGTCATGTACTCGTAATACATGGTGGCCGTCATGTACTCGTAATACATGGTGGCCGTTATGTACTCGTAATACATGGTGGCCGTCATATAATCGTAACACATGCATGGTGGCCGTCATGTACTCATAATACATGATGGCCGTCATGTACTCGTAATACATGGTGGCCGTCATGTAGTAATACATGGTGGCCGTCATGTACTCGTAATACATGGTGGCCGTCATATAATCGTAATACATGGTGGCCGTCTTGGAATCGTAATACATGGCGGCCGTCATGTAATCGTAATACATGCTGGCCGTCATGTACTCGTAATACATGGCGGCCGTCATGTAATCGTAATACATGGCGGCCGTCATGTACTCGTAATACATGGTGGCCGTCATGTAATCGTAATACATGGTGGCCGTCATGTAATCGTAATACATGGTGGCCGTCATGTAATCGTAATACATGGTGGCCGTCATGTAATCGTAGTACATGGTGGCCGTCATGTAATCGTAGTACATGTAGTTATCGTCGTACCGTTTGTTCATGCTCATTTGTCTTGATCACATTGTGATTCACCTTTGCCATAGTCAAGGTATATTTATACACTTTCCATAATCACGCAAATGGCATTACACAGCTGTTATTCTGATAATCCGTATTAAATATACATTCAACCGTTAGACATACTAATAAATTTACTTTCACTGTCTTCTCGCTGTCTATTACATACTAATAAATTTACTTTCACTGTCTTCTCGCTGTCTATTTCAGACGAGGTTTCCTTATCTCTCCGTTTTTCCAAAGGGTAAGTGAAGATTAATACACCTTCTATATTTCCGTCTGATAAGTTCACGGGGCTAGTTTATCAACCCAGCAATGTAGCTAATGCTGTTTAATGTGACAACGTCATCCAATGTATCCACATGGACATCTATCTACAATGAAAGCGTGCCTGAGGATGTTATGCAGCCTCTGTTTCAAAGATTATTGGATTGTACGGTTTTGGACGAGTCCTGACAGTTTTTTCCATGTTGTTTGGACACCGGTCGTCTGCATTTGTGACAAAAAATTAGTTGCATCCAACAACTGTTCGATATAAATTACGAGCGTCTAGTCCGCCATTCATTATCCAGCCGTCGTCCATTAAAGAATTCCCGCATCCATACTCCAAAGATGTAATTCATATAACAAGATTAGCACCAACTTAAAAAAATAAGTCATAGTATACATAAAAATCACAACGAAGTCACAACTCTCCAATAATATAAAAAAAAATAAAAAATGGACACGTGTGATTATAGAGTTGGGGAAACAACTGAATGTTGCTGATATAATGTGAACTTCTTGACTGGGACAGGAAGTCCATGTACTAACCAAACATCACCCTTTGCATTTTCAATAAGCACAATCCATCAAGTCTTGCTAATTGTTTCATTCACAGGTGCTCAAGTTCCGATTGCAACACAAAGTGGGAATGTAAGTAACCTTGAACTTTTTTAACAATCGCCAAATTACATGTACCATTAAGTGACCCTGTCTGGCTCAATGGGGATTAGAACTTCCTTCAGATTTAGTTCCAAACAAAGAAGAAACAAGTGATGAAACTTTCTGAGTTTTAGCTTGTCATGATTGGCTCTTTGCAATGGGTAAATGCAAAATATCCTTTATGAAGTATCCTCTGATATCTGTGTTTTCGATGTTTTTCGTCATGTTTCTGCATTACTGGTGTCCCAAAATAATGGTCCTTCATCATACTCATCAGAGGGTAAAGTCACGAAATTAAACGGCAATGGTTGGGAAATACTTAGGAGGACATAAAGCATGTAGGGAACTTGTGCCCTCCCCTCTGATCCTATAAGGCTACTACATGTATATGCTCAAAAGTGAAATTTCTGTGTCAGGGTTGAAAACAGCCACATAAGCAATAGTGATACAAGTTATATCCTGGTAACATGTCGGCTGGTGTTCAGGTTGGGCACCTTTTATCTGCAAAGTTTCTCAGTGATCTTTTATGTACTGACGTCACAGTGAATTATGTTGTCACTGACATTCGCCAAATTGTGTAAAATGACCCTCAACAAATTCAAGACACGCCAAACAAATTCCCACTAGCTTTCACGAGACGCTTTGGGTGCAATATGTTAAGGTGAGGAAGAATGAATCATGTGCAGGTCCTTAAAAACGGACGTGCTTGAAACACAGCAGTGGTGTTTTGAACACCACCCTCCGGACATATACTTACTATTTTTAGATAATTTTAAGCACTTAAATTGGAAGTCGACATGACATAAGTATTTTTGTTCTTTCAACAGACGTGGGCGTGGTGGCAGGCCTGATAGCGTTCATGATGATCGCAATGGTGGTGTTTGAAGTGCTTTCGAGCAAGCAAAAATCTGGTATCAGCAGGTCAGTCGAGTGATGTAACACCCATTGCATGCAGCCTCAGTTTTTTTGTCAGTTGTTTGTTTGAATCTTCACAAAGATTTATATGAAGGGCTTTTTCCAATGTGCCCGTCAGGCATTTTCACTGCTCTTTCATTCATTTTCATCTGACGTCATATTCCACTGGTGAGATCATGCCATGTTGCACTAAGCACTCTTTGATACAATATTCAATGTGTAACATCAGACATATCACCATTATCCAATGTTTTCAATTGTCAGAGGGTCCGTGTAATAAAGTTCAGCTTTCTATCTACAGAAGGGAAGTAGAAAAGTGGAAAGCTGGAAACCGCTTCTGTATTCCAGCCTTCAATCTCGCATAATTGAAAGTAGACAAATATGGCTTCCGTGTCTCTATATGTGACATAAATATATTTTGTAATACAAAACATGGAAGCGATGCCAAGATGTCCGACTGTCTGCTCTCAGTTTTGCGAGATAGATAGATAGGAATATAAGAGCAGAGTCGAGCTTCCCATTTTTAAAATTGTTCTTGCTTCTTTGTGTCCGTGGATGTTCGTGGATGTCTGTTTGAATTTTCCGCAAGCGATAACTTCCAAACGCTTTGTTGGATTCTCCCGAAATTCGGCATACGCATTCCTTGCGACAAGACGCCATGTTGGTATTGCATTTCAGCAACATCTGCCTGAAGGTGGCACCACTGGGTCAAAATGGGTCTTGCGTCCGTGGATTTCCGTGGATTTCCGTTTTAATTTGTCGCAAGTGATAACGTCCAAACGCTTTGCCGGATTCTCCCGAAAGTCGGCATACGCGTCCCTTGCGACAAGACACCGGCTGCTATTGCATTTCAGCAACATCTACCTGAAGATGTCGCCACTGGGTCTCGTTTCTTCATGTCCGTTCCTGTCCGTGGATGTCGATTCAAATTGTTTGCAAGCGATAACTTCCAAACGCTTTGTTGGTAATCCCGAAAGTCGACATACGCATTCCTTGCGACAAGACGCCGGTTGCTACTGCATTTCTGCAACATCTGCCTGAAGGTGGCGCCACTGAGTTTCGCTTCTTCGTGTTCGTTCCAGTTCATGGGTGTCAGGATAACTTCCAAATACTTTGTCGGGTTCCTCTGAAATTTGACTATACACTCCTTGTGACCAGACATGGGTTGGTATTGCGTTTCAGCAAGATCCACCTGAAGGTGGCGCCACTGGGTCTTGTTCCAATCTTCTTTGCATGTTCGTGGATGTCCATTCAAATTCTTCACAAGCGATAACTTCCTTGTGACAAGATGTTGATTGGTATTGCGTTTCAGAAAGATCTGCCTGTAGGTGGCGCAACTAGGGTTCTTTCCGTTCTTTTGTGCTGCAAGCGATAACTTTGAAACGCTTTGAAATGTCGCTTGGAATTGAGTTTCGCCAACTTGCGCATACAGGTGGCGCCACCTGGTGGCAACTTCTAAATTTGGTTTCCGGGCAATAACTTGAGAAATGCTCATCGAATTCTTCCCAAATTAGGCATGCATACATTGTACCTTGTCATGAGATGTTGCTTGGGATTGCGTTTCATCCACTTATGCTTACAGGTGACGCCACCTGGTGACAAAATCTGAAATTTGTTTTTGGTCAATAACTTGAGCACTGCATTCTTCTCAAATTTAGCATACATGTACCATGCCAGGAGATGTTGCATGGGATTGCCTTTCACTCACTTGCACTTACAGGTGGCGCCACCTGGTGGCAAAATCCCCAAATTGTTTCCGGGTATTACTATGACATAAGATGTCGCTTCAGATTGCGTTTCGCCCACATGCGCCTACAGGTGGCGCCACCTGGGTTAAAATCAAAATTTGTTTTCGGCAATTAACTTGGGAACTGCTCATCGGAATCTCCTCAAATTTAGCATGCATGTACCATGCCAGGAGATGTCGCGTTTGATTGCCTTTCGCTCATTTGTACTTACAGGTGGCGCCACCTGGTGGTAAAATACCAAATTAGTTTCCGGGTAATAACTTGAGATCTGCTCATCAGATTCTTCTTATATTTGTTAGAATATACCATGACATAAGATGTCGCTTGGGATTGCGTTCCACCCACTTGCGCCTACAGGTGGCACCACCTTTGATTTCGCTCATCGGATTCTTCTCCAACTTGGTATGCAGATACCATGCCTTGAGATGTCCCTTGGGATTGTGTTTCGCCTGCTTCTGCCTACAAGTGGCGACACCTAGGGGAAAAATCCAAAATTTGTTTCCGGGCAATAATTTGACAACTACTCATCGGATTCTTCTCAATTTGGTATTCATATGCCATAAGATGTCGCTTGGGGTTGTGTTTCGTGCACTTGTGCCTACAGGTGGCGACACCTGGTGGCAAAATCTAAATTTGGTTTCCGGGCAATAACTTGAAGACCCCTCTTCAGATTCTTCCCAAAGTTCGTATGCTGATACCATGCCATGAGATGGTACTTGAGATTGCCTTTCGCCCACTTGCACCTACAGGTGGCGACACCTGGTGGCAAATTTAAAATTTGGTTTCCGGGCAATAAGTTGAGGATGCCTTCAGATTCTCGTCAAATTTGGTTTGCAGATAATATGCATTGAGATGTCACTTGGGGTTGCATCTCGGTTACATAGTTTCCATGTTTCAATGCATGGAAACTATATTACAGCAGCAATCAACATTCAGTCAGCCGTTCAGAGTTGATCTTAAAACTTGGGGAGGCAGAAAGACCTTTCTGGATCCAACGCCTATGAAGTAGCAGTTGCCTCCCTCATGTATATCCCCTGAGACCAACAATGCTAAAAAATATTGCTGCCATTTCGGCGGGGGACCTAGCATCCTCTGGCTGCTTGTTCTACTTCAACTGCATGGTGAACAGGAATGCGGGAGCGGTCTCGAGTTTTTCTTCACGCCTTTGGAGCCCTGAGTCCTAATTGTTTTGTTTTTCTTTATCGTTCTTCTGTTTTAAGGGAAATGTACCTTAGCTTCCAACGGACAACAACGCCGTCACCAAGTTCTGTTCAAGTCGTTGATGGTCAGGCGGCCAAATACAGCCAACAGAACGCGATGGTAACCAGAGTCGTGCAAGAGCCCATCTATGACCCGACGGCGGACAATGCTGATCCTAGCGCCCAGAACGATGACAACGGTGAGATATTCACACTTAAAATAAAAAAATAAAAAATTATTTGATGCTTTCCCCTTCTTTATTCACAGCCAGATAAATGGTGTTGATAAAACACCCTTTGTTTTGGCGTTAAGGGCTGATCAGTACCATAAAGTGGTGTTGATAAATGGCGTTGAACAATTCGAACACAAAATCGGTGTTGAGGTCAGTTCAACACCAACTAATGGTGATGGTAAACGTCAATAAAAGGTGCTGAAAATGACTCAACACCACATATAGGCCTTGGCTCAACGTCATTTATTGGTGTTTTGCTCAACGTCATTTAAGCACACCACCATTTTCCCGTGTTAATCAACACCATTTCCTGCTTATAGTCGTAACCATATAATGTTCGCTTGTTGTGTTTGTACAGTCCTAATGAGGCTCAAATTCAGCTTTTGGAGAACATTTCATACGCAGAAGTAAGTTTCACCTTTCCAAATACTAGTATAAAATGATATATGTTTTCTTGTTTTGCTCTAGATGGCTTGGTTATGAAGGATACTTCTGCATTCAACATGGACGATGACAATGGCCATGACAATCAAGCCATAGACTCCGATGATAGATGAAATTTTCAAGAACCACAATGGTTTCCACGGCGATCAAAACGATCTTAATGGCGGACATATATATTAGAAGATCATGATGGCTATGTTGTTCTCCAAGATCTATCGTAAATGATGGTTGTTATATGCTGACACAATGGTCGTTACGAACGCTTTGATGTCGTAGAAGACTTATTAACATGAACATCTGATGGTTGCTATGCCTGCAAAGCGAGCTATTGTCTTTCGCTATTTATCGTTCCTTTGACGATAAATCCTGCAGACATATCCTTTTCCCTTCTACATCGCTGACCATTGCTTGATTTGATGTCACATTTATAATTCTAGAGGACATGTGCATTATCAGGCTTATCTCAGCTACATCGCTGATTATTGTTTGCTTATATCATTCTAGAAGACTTATGCATTATCATGGTTATCCCAGATACATCGCTTAACATTGTTTGCTTAGATGTCACAACTATCATTCTAGAAGACATATGTAGTATCAGGCTTAATCAAGCAACAGCGCTGATCATTGTTTGCTTAGATGTCACAACTATCATTCTAGAGGACATATGTAGTATCAGGCTTAATCAAGCAACAGCGCTGATCATTGTTTGCTTAGATGTCACAACTATCATTCTAGAGGACATATGTAGTATCAGGCTTAATTAAGCAGCATCGCTGATCAGTGTTTGCTTAGATGTCACAACTATCATTCTAGAGGACATATGTAGTATCAGGCTTAATTAAGCAGCATCGCTGATCATTGTTTGCTCAAATATCACAACTATCATTCTTGAGGACATATGCATTATAAGGCTTATCCCTGGTACATCGCTGTTCATTGGTTGACTAATGCCAAATCTGTCGTACTAGAGGACAAATGCATTATGATCGAGTAGCCAACATCATTTCACCGATAGCGGTTGCCATAGCGACCTGTAGTGGTTACCGACATTCTTGATAATGTACAGTCCTGTTCGAGAATATATACATAAAAAAATCGCAGATTAATGGTTGCTAGCGAACGAACAGTTCATCAATGATACCAGTACGGTAACTATGGCGACCTGTTGGAATTTTTTTAAAGACCAGTGCTATAAGTACGAGACCGTTGAACATGGTCCCTCATAGGCACAGGATAACTGATAATACATCCATGAACATATAATATGTGCGATGACTATCGTTTCAAATATTATATAGAACAATACTACTTTGTATGCTTCCATGACAACGAACTGCTACGAGCTACGGTACTCGTCCCATGAGGTAGATAATGTATATAGTAACATTAATAATAATCGACTATCAATTTCTTATGTAAACTAAATGATTTCATGCAAAGCTGATAGCATATGATGGATTTTCAAATATCTTGTTTATTGTTATTATCTTGTTTATTGTTACTCTACTTCTTAGACTGGCCAAGGCTTAACGCTCTTTGTTGAAATGTTTGCTCAAAAGGAAGTAAACAAACCCCTCAGAATTATATGAATGAGATTTATAAATCATTTTATTTGTACATTTAGTTTATGGTGACTTCATTTTACGTGTTCACACTTGATGTAATTTTTTTTCAATTCTTCATTTATATTTCACCCGTTTGAATAGTATAAGATAAACAATTCGGAAAAGAAATGCTTGTCAGTGCCGGTATACAATATTGACAAGAACTGAAGGTGAGCTTTGAAAACATTACATAGAAATCAAGTCAATTATTGTTCAGCATCAGTTGGATATATATATATTACTGTTAAAATTATGAAAAACATTGAATATATAAGTAGATGTATCCATATACATGTAGGTTTAACTGACGGACGAATCGTCCCTATCCGTCCTCAGTAAATACTATTATGGAAATAACAATTCTATTTCATGTTGTTCTCATTACGTTTGTGTATAATTACATTGGTGATGTTTATATTTCCATATTGGGCGGTTCCTAACCATTCACAACATGATTATAGATAGAATCAACCCCGAAACAGGGTTGTCTCCCATTACGCCGGAGAAAACATGGCAGAAGGGGAGACAACCCTGTTTGAAGGTTGAGAAAGAATATCATAACCACGTATATTGACCATTAAATGTAATGTGAAAATACCGTAGATGTTTTTATATATTTTATTTCTTGTACTTATCCATCACGATCCATCGCTCGCTGTTATAATGTGTATATAGATGTCTCACTATTATATGACGTGTATACAGTTGTCTTTTTATATAGTTGTCTCACTGTTATATGAAGTGTAATGTGTATACAGTTGTCGATGTTCTGTAAAAGTAATACACGCTTAATGGCATGGTCACCTACATGTGATAAAAGTTTAAATAGTAACGATTATTGATGTTCCACGAGTTTATTAATTTCGTTACATTTGTAAGATTGTTTTTCATTTGTACAAATACATTACTTCATGTACCAATATTGTACGTTCCTCTTCTTACTTAACTGAACGTTAATTCTTTTTATAAGCATCTTCCGAATTTTCGACAGTGAATATGAATACATTGACAGTGAACATGAATATATAGACGGTGAACATGAATGCATAGACGGTGAACATGAATACATATGACAATGAATATAAATACATAGACAGTAAACGAACATAAATACATAGACAGTAAACATGAATACATAGACAGTGAATATGAATACATAGACAGTGAACATGAAAACATAGACATATGACAATGAACATAAATACATAGACAGTAAGCATGAATACATATACAGTGAACATAAATACATAGACAGTAAACATGAATACATAGACAGTGAACATGAATACATAGACGGTGAACATGAAAGCATAGACGGTGAACGTGAATGCATAGGCGATGAACATGAATGCATAGACAGTGAACATGAATACACAGACAGTGAACGTGAATACATAGACGGTGAACATGAATACATATGACAGTCACCATAAATACATAGACAGTAAACATCAATACATAGACAGTGAACACGAATACATAGACGGTGAGCGCGAATACATAGATACATAGACGATGACCATGAATAAATAGACGGTGGACATGAACACAGTGAACAGGAATACATAAACCGTGAACATGAATACATTAACGGTGAACATGAATACATAGACGGTGAACATGAATACATAGGCTGTTAAAATGAATATATATGATAGTGAACGTAAATACATAATTACATGTGATAGAAGTTAAAATAGTAACGATTATTGATGTTCCACAAGTTTATTAATATCATTACATTTGTAACTTCATGTATCATAAACATGAATACATAGACAGTAAACATGAAAGCATAGACGCTGAACATGAATGCATAGACAGTGAACATGAATACATAAGACAGTGAACGTGAATACATAGACGGTGAACAAGAATACATGACAGTCAACATAAATACATAGACAGTAAACATGAATGCATAGACGATGAACATGAAATACATAGACAGTGAACATGAATACATAGACAGTGAACATGAATACATAGACAGTGACCACAAAAGCATAGACAGTGAACATGAATGCATAGACGATGAACATGAATGCATAGACAGTCAACATAAATACATAGACAGTAAATATCAATACATAGACAGTGAACAGAGGATACATAGACAGTGAACATGAATACATAGACGGTGAACATGAATACATAGACAGTGAACATGAATAAATAGACGGTGAACATGAATGCATAGAGAGTGAAGAGGAATACATAGACGGTGAACATGAATACATAGTCGGTGAACATGAATACATAGACGGTGAACATGAATACATAGACTGAACATGAATACATATTGAGCATAAATACATGGACAGTGAACATGAAAACATAGACAGTGAACGATGAACATGAATACATAGACGGTGAACCTGAATACATAGACAGTGAACATGAATAAATAGACGGCGAACATGAATGCATAGAGAGTGAAGAGGAATACATAGACGCTGAACATGAATACATAGTCGGTGAACATGAATACATAGACGGTGAACATGAATACATAGACTGAACATGAATACATATTGAGCATAAATACATGGACAGTGAACATGAAAACATAGACAGTGAACGATGAACATGAATACATAGACGGTGAACCTGAATACATAGACAGTGAACATGAATAAATAGACGGCGAACATGAATGCATAGAGAGTGAAGAGGAATACATAGACGCTGAACATGAATACATAGTCGGTGAACATGAATACATAGACGGTGAACATGAATACATAGACTGAACATGAATACATATTGAGCATAAATACATGGACAGTGAACATGAAAACATAGACAGTGAACGATGAACATGAATACATAGACGGTGAACCTGAATACATAGACGGTGAACCTGAATACATAGACGGTGCATGCTCAAGTTTTGTGCACCAAATTAACAAATTAGCTCATTTGCTTCTGATATCACCAAGGTACTGAAGAAATATTTCAGGCTGTCCTCTGCTATATCGGTTGCTAAATCGGTTGCTATTGTGTCGCTTTTGGAAGACAATACGAAAATTCTTCGTCCACAACAACTACCTAGATGTCGAATCGATTCCTTCCATGCATATTATTGGAACTCAACTTGGAATTGTTAAATGCTTTTGTGATTTTAGCCAAAGGATGATATTATGTATATTGTTTGCATACAGTATCGCCCTCATTAAACATATCTCAACCGCGGTAGTTCAGGTGATGCAATTGTGCCTCTGTACCGCACAGCTACCGCGGCGCTGCTGCGCTGCTACTGAGTGGCCACCGCGCAGCTACTGCATTGTTAACGCACTACCGCAGTGGTATTGCCGGTTCGCAAATACCGTATTACCGCGCCCAAACAGCAGTAATCTGCTCCTTTCCGTATATTCGAAAACTTTAAGTATGTATGAAAAGTCGTCTTGAAATCCATGGACAATATGATATAATAAACTATAGAATATAATGAGATTTTTCCGATATAATCGTCCAACAAAAGACTCACTCCACATTTTGATTGCAGCATCAGCTTCAAAATGTAGGGTTATTTTTAGCAAGAGATAGCTGGCATATGTATTTTAATTATGTACCAAATTTCTCAACAATTTGAAAAAATTGACTGCTATACTAACATTAATGATACTTTTGTCAACTTTATTTCAGAAATATGTTAGTTAATATATGATTTCGGGTAGGGATAGAATGGATATTTCGATATTGAACTACACTTTCTACCTCTCCTAATCGTGAACTTGTGAACCAAAATTGTTTTTCGCTTCATTGTTTTTCTATGGGTGAAATACTGATTTCATGTGGTAGTGAAATATGTCCTAGGTAAGTTTATTCATGTTTACGTGCTCTCGCTCCTCACATTGACGCCATATACAGGAACTATTTAGAATCCAACAACCGTAGTAGGCGTTTCCGTACTTCTTGATAGTAGGGATTTGGAGGAAATCTCAAAATTACTGATGCGTACAAATTCCAATTTTTACCAACTAGACTTCGGTCTGTCTCAACGAGAGCGGCGAACTATACTAGTTTCCCAGTGGAGCTCGTTTGGTCTAGGCGCTGTGTCCCACTTTCTAAATCATACTTCATACTTTTGGACTTGGTTCAAGTTTTTGATGGTTATGCCATTATATACCTGTGTGGTTCCCTTGATGGTCGTCGTTCGAGAGATGACAAGAAGTATTAAACGCCAAGAATGCTACATCGTAAACATGTGCACTCCCGTCTTGGTGTTCCATTAACCATATCTGGCTTGGGCACATTGGGATGTTTCGCAGCTTGAGAACGGGAACTTTTTGAAATCAGCTAATATAATGCTCATTTCCTAATTTGTTTCCATAGCCGAGTTATTTTCAGTGGCTATAAATTCTTAAAAAGTCGTGATGTTGATCATGACCGGTAAAGAAAGTGTAAATTCATGCCCGTACGTATGCGCAATGGTGCGTGACATGCGACGTGCGCGTCCTGGTACACAACTTCCGGTCACGTGATTTTTGGGTCGCCGCGCATGTCACAGCTTTGGATCACGTGAATTCCGGACCGGTAGGTGCATGAAAACCCATCTTCGCAACGTGAATGTTTCTTGCATAGCAGACCGCTAATCTCCTCTTACATAACATGTCATGCTCGCGTAAAACTAGTGAAGTGATTGCTCAGTATACACAGTACGTTGTTTTGCTGATTTGCGTTTTCCATGAACTGATCATTCCCATGTGTACCATTGGTATCTAGGATAGAGATACCCATGGTTTTAGCGAGACCAGACTCGGGAAAAATCCGAACATCGCGCATAAGATCCGAAAAATAAAAAGGACTTCTTACCATCTCATAAAGCACTCCTTTGTTTGTGGAGCAAAGCGTACGGCGTATGCAATAGATTGATCAGGCTCATACAGTAGAGTACGACGAAGGATTCTCGGGGCTGTTGTGTGGTTTTAGTCGATGACGTCAGTGGGCATGGGCGTTCGCCAAGGACGCCTATTCGAGGAGTTCTTGGATAGAGATAGGCCACGCTTGGTCTACATTTGGTGTGTTTGTTGTCGTATTGAAGCTCTTGTTTGGCAGAAGACTGGGGTGATGGACAGGTGATACGAGCGCAACGGGTGAGTAGTGAAGAAAGGGTACATATTCGGTGAATACGTCGAGGTCGAGAGATCATCCGCCCTCACACTTGCACCGAAAATGTCATTTCTTTACCATTACCCCTATGCACATGATCACCACTAAAACTGCCCTTTCTCTACTACTCCCGAAGTGCACATGTGCGTATCACCTCTCTTATTCTACCCAACGGGAGCATCAGTGCGACACCATGCACGTCACATATGGACACAATATGGTCCGCTTATCCCCTAAACACTTTCCTGTGTATCTCCGTAACTGTTCTTTCCCTAATACTCCCCGATTACGCTTGCGCGTATCAGCTCACTCTTATTCTACTCAACGAGAGCGTCAATACGGAACTGTACACGCCTCAACTGGACCTCGAATGATCCACATTTTCCCAAACACCTGCCTGTGCATGCGAATATGCCATTGCTACTAGTCTCGCAGTGCCCATGTGCGTCTCACCGGAGCTATGACTGCCAGGACACTGTACACAACTATAACCCATTCATTTCCACATGTCCACCCCTAGGGGCTATATATATATTAGTGTAGGTTGGGACTCAGTCCCGAGTGCGCAGTCGAACAACTTTGCGCTTTTAATACTACTGAGAAAATCACAGTCATGTGACCTGTACTACCAAATTGATGCGTCTAGTGGAACTGCTTGTTGTGGATTGACTGTACGCTGTATACTCGTACGCACATCTCCAAACATGCCCATTTTCTCAACTACTCCCCAAGTACGCATCAGCGTATAACCGGTCAACCAGACCAATCTTCTTCCCAACAAGAGCTTAAAAACGAGAACAAACGCGCCATATTTGAACCACGTATGGCCCACCTCCCGCCCAAACTCCTACAATAGGCGTCCCTGTCGATGCTCATGCGCACCATGAAGACATCGGTTAAATCACACAATCGCCCTGAGACTCCCCCCGTCGTACTCCATGCGTGAATCTGATCGATCGAATACGTACACCCTAGGCTTTACTCCTCAAAAAAGTGTTCACTGTGATGGGCGTAAAGTTCGTGTTTACCGGATTTTATGCACGTGTCCGGAAGTCACGTGACCGGAAGTTGTGCCATGCGCTGTGACACAAAATCAGGTGATGGAATTGGCGCCCTCGGACATCACACGTCACTGGACATGCCTATGGGCATGAATTTAGTCTTCACTACTACTATCGTGTATCAGCTTAGTTGCATAAGCCAAGACTGGCTGCCAGATGCACATCACAAAAAACATTTCTCTAAAATATATATTTTGACGACTTTTTCACCGAAAAAGGCAAAAAGTATTTACTTAACCCAGCACTTGAAGTTTGCTCATCAGATTTCGGAGCAACGTGGATAAGTTCACTGGATACCACCGCCCCCAGCCCAGATAGCAGATAGGAAGACTACCCACTTCAAAATGCCATCTGAATGTGGGATATGGTTTGTAATAAGTTATTTGAACGAGTTGTTAGGATATTCACACTTCTCGCACCCGCCAAACCCCCAACGGGCTTCCTTCCCATCAGTCCATTTTCTCGCCGCATCCAATATGCTGTAGAAACTGGATCGGAAATGAAAACACACACACACGTCTCTCCCACAAACAATGTCTCTCAATTAATGAGACGTGTATTGCTGTTATAGATACTTGAATAGATATGACCGTTTATGTGCACTTTCGGTTAAAATCACGCATACAGAATGGATTTACGCGATTTGTCGAAGATTTGCCGAAACAGTCAGTTTGGGTCTTTGAGCAAAGCTGAGAAGATTTCGCCGTTATTATAATTACAGCTGGATGCATTTCTCTGAGTAAAGTTTCATACCTCGAGTAACTTTGTGTTTGTAGGTTTAATCTCAGATAAATCAAGTCAATAAACTAGTATATTGTAGATCTAAACACCTGACAGAGCACAGCATGGTGTAGAAATTACGACACGTGTTATAACAAGAGATTACATGCACATGCAGACATAAGGATTTTGTATTATTAACCTAACGATAGCCACAACTCTTCTGGGCGTCGCGACGACATACACACGGGTACCATTCAGATAGTGTAAATAGTAGGAATCTGTGAAATCTCTTAGCATTTTTGCTCGCATGGATTGCGCGGCATGACGTCATATCCGTTGACGTCACATCCGGGTCAAAGGTCACATCCGGGTCATAGGTCACTTCCGGGACAAAGGTCACTTCTGGGTCACGTCCGAGTGACGGAAATTCCGGTGTCAATCTGCGGATGCGCAGTCGGGCATGTAGTAGGAAAAAGGCATTCGGGTGGACTTCTGTGTTAGAGGTGGA
>JAVTVY010016493.1:0-61352 GCA_036873755.1 Hanleya hanleyi | reverse complement strand
TCAAATCGGAATGTACACTCCGAGAACTACAAAGATGACACCTTTCAGGACGCATTCGAACCGTGAATAGCCCATCTCGACCCCAAATACCTTCATGTACTGCCCGAAAATGGCCACTTTCGCTACTACTCGTACCGATGACGTCACCGATGACGTCACGGATGACGCGGACATCCCTCAAATCGGAATGTACACCCCGAGAACTACAAGATGACACCTTCGAGGACGCATTCGAACCGTGAATAGCCCATCTCGATCCCAAATACCTTCATGTACTGCCCGAAAATGTCCACTTTCGCTACTACTCGTACCGATGACGTCACCGATGACGGCACAGATGACGCGGACATCCTCAAATCGGAATGTACACCCTCGAGAACTACAAGATGACACCTCCAGACGCATTCGTTCCGTAATAGCCCATCTCGACCCCAAATACCTTCATGTACTGCCCGAAAATGGCCACTTTCGGGCTAATACTCGTACCGATGACGTCACCGATGACGTCACAGATGATGAATATCCCTAAATCGGAGTGTACACCCTTGAGAATCGGCGCGAGCGGAGCACCTTTCAGGACGCATTCGAACCGTGATTAGCCCATCTCGACCCCAAATAACTTCCTTCGCTGCCCCCAAAATGGCCACTTTACTTACAACCAACTGCGCATGCGCAGATTAACGCGACATGCATTCAAAAACACACCATTCTGACTCTACCCCACACAAGCTTCACTTTGACACCTCACACGACCCATTAGAACCGTGATTAGCTCATCTCTAACCCAAACACACCCCTACATAGCACCCAAAATGCCTGTTTTCTATACTACGGCCAGACTGCGCATGCGCAGACTATTGAACACGGACGAACCATTAGTGTAGTCAAGTGCTTCTCCACGAGAGCTTCAAAATAAGACCTCACTCGACCCCATTGGACCATGAGTGGCCCACCTAGACTCCAACATGTCCACCCCGTATGGGCCTATACACCCATAGCCATGCAGTATATGCCTATGGGCCTACCCAGGCCTCGGTGACTTTTCAATTCACCGATTCGCTCCGCAACACTTCCTATCGTGTTCTAAAATGACGAGACGAGTAAAATGCGAGAACCCACAACCCTACCGCAAATGTATAGAAGTGGGGTTTCCCAGTAGGATAAACATTGAACCTATACCCCAGTATGGGTCTATATGGGGCCTTCGGTGACTTTTTTTCAAAAATTTCACCGATTCGCACGGGGACACTTTCTATCATGTTCTAAATGACGAGACGAGTAAAATGCGACCCCACAACCCTACCGCAAATGCATAGAAGTACGTTTCCCAGGGGACAAACATCGATCCTATACCCTCAGTATGGGACTATATGAGGCTATATCGCACTTTTTCAAAAATTTCACCGATTCGCACGGGGACACTCCCTATCATGTTCTAAATGACGAGACGAGTAAAACGAGACCCCACAACCCTACCGCAAATGTATAGAAGTACGTTTCCCAGTGGGACAAACATTGATCCTATACCCTCAGTATTGGACTATATGGGGTTCGGTGACTTTTTTCAAAAATTTCACCGATTCGCACGGGGACACTTCCTATCATGTTCTAAATGACGAGACGAGTAAAACGAGACCTCGGCCAACCACGTGGAAGTAAAAATGTATAGAAGTACGTTTCCCAGATGGTCCTATACCTCCCATACCCCATATAGGCATTTTCCCCGTAATTTAGGATAAAAAGTCCGTATTCCGTATTTTTTCAGGAAAATTTTTACATACACCTTACCCTGAACTAGGGAAAGATAACTCTGTTGATAGACAAGCCCCGTTAAGCCCGGCGACCTATATAAATTCTCATACCCCATATAGGCATTTTCCCAGGTTTTTCGATAAAGTCCGTGTTCCGTATTTTTTTTTTTCAGGAAAAATTTTACATGCACCCACCCAGCTATCAAATACCCCTTCACCTAGGCTTCACGTTGATACCTCACTCGACCCCATTCGACCATTAGGGGCTCCCCTAGATGCCAAAACGTCTATTTTCGTACCCTTGGGCCACCGCGCATGCGCAGAATGACCCTAATTCAACCCCACACCCAGTCCATCAGATGCCCCTTCATGAATGCTTCACTTTGATACCTCCCTCGACCCCATTGGACCATTAGGGGCTCCCCTAGCTCCAAAAAGGCTATTTTCATGCCCTTGGGCCACCGCGCATGCGCAGAAGGCCGATATGTCAACCCCACACCCAGTCCATCAGATGCCCCTCACGAATGCTTCACTTTGGATAAATTCTACTGACCCCATTGACCATTAGGGGGCCGCTCCTAGCTCCAAAATGTCTATTTCCATACCCTTGGGTCACTGCGCATGCAGAATGCCGATATTTCAACCTCTTGACGCCCAGTCCATCAGATGCCCCTTCACTTAATGCAAGCCACTTTGATACTCCTCCTACGACTCCATTGCCCATTAGGGACTCCCTAGCTCCAAAACGTCTATTTCCATACCCTTGGGCCACCGCGCACAAAAAGTGCAGAATGCCGATAGTTCAACCCCACACCCAGCCCATCAGATGCCCCTTCACGAATGCTTCATCGATACCTCTCTCTCGACCCCATTGGTCCATTAGGGGCTCCCCTAGCTCCAAAACGTCTATTTCCATACCCTTCGGCCACCGCGCATGCGCAGAATGCCGATAGTTCAACCCCACACCCAGCCCATTAGATGCCCCTTCACATAAGCTTCACTTTGATACCACACTCGACCCCATCGGACCCTTAGGGACTTCCCTAGCTCCAACACGGCTATTTTCATACCCTTCGGCCACCGCGCATGCGCAGAAGGCCGATAGTTCAACCCCCACACCCAGCCCATTAGATGCCCCTTCACATAAGCTTCACTTTGATACCTCACTCGACCCAATCGGACCATTTTATCTAGGGACTACTTTTTCTCCGCGGAAGCTTTTCCCGAGACCGAATCACCGCCAAAACCACGGCCAAACCGCATCACCGCGCATGAATACATTTTTTTTTTTTTTTGCCGGAACTTTTTTTTTTTCTGTCAACCGGTGAGTGGGTGGGTTCAAAATGGCGGACCCTTATTTTACACACACAACACCCTAAGCTGCCATTTTAAACCCACCCACTCACATCCCAGGTCAAATCAGTGCAACCGAGTGAGTGGGTGGGTTCAAAATGGCGGACTTTCAACGTCCCAGAGAAAATAACCGGCCGCCATTTTGAACCCACCCACTCACATCTCAACTCACGCATGCGCACCTCCCCAACCTCCCCCAATTGTGACGTCAAAACAGGTTCTGCGCATGCGCAGTGAGGCGCTACGACGACGTTTTACACATTGTATACTACTCGGATGGCCTCATATTGTCTTTCTCACTCAGGATGTTAAGATTTAATGTTTCAGAGGATGCTTATTGCCAGACCGAAACGATTGGTGCCTCGGAAGGATTGGTGCCTCGAAAGAGTGTGTGCCTCAGAAGAGTTCGTGCCTCTAAATGGTTGGTGCCTCGGAAGCGTCAGTGCCTCGAAAGGATTGGTGCCTCGGAAGAGTTGGTGCCTCGGAAGAGTTAGTGCATCGCAAGAATTGGTGCCTCGAAGCGTTTGCGTATTTACATAAGTTGTCACGTACATGTAACATGTAGCATAAATAGGTGGGGATTTTTATAGATTTGACAGCATATCTTTGAGGATTTTTATTAACTGCGATTCGTCAGTATTAGTGCAAACACCGGTTTCTCAAATTCCACAAGAGACTTCAAACTTTACTCTCTGGAATGGAACTTTGTTGCTTTGAGGAAACGTTGTTGGCAGGAGACCTGATTCGAAAGTATTGGTGCCCCTCGGAAGGTTTGTGTATTTTCGAGAAATTTTTATTCTATTACAAAACGGGTCACTAACATGTAACGATAAGTATGGACTAACGCCAACTGTGTAAAGTCGAGGATACACGGCCAATGTTTCCTTGACTAGTTTTTGACGTAAGCTGGTCAGTGTGTATTGAGAAATGTGACAAAATTTCATCTGGCCCGAAAAATAACAAATAACACCACAGCCAGAAATAATTGTTCGTTTGTATAAATCGCCAATGAAACGGGACAACCGAAGGCTATGTAGAAAATTGTGTTCATACGTTCACACGGATACAGGAAAAGTGGTCAAAGAACAATTGATCGAAATTGTCGTGCGGGACAAACTGGAACCATGACAAGATGCGGACATGGATACCTTGTTCCCAAAAGACTTCCACGGAGTTGTATGAATACATAAATCCTAAAGGGCATGGCTAGGAATGAAATTTACCATAATATATTGTTGAGCAAGAGAAAATAGCATACATGTTCATGAATGCTTTGCACAAACTAGAAATTAAGGTTACCATGTGAATTGCTTCTCGCAACTTCTCACACTCTCCTAACTCATAGCTATGAATCTGGAGTTAACGAAACGGAGAATTAGATATCTGTATAAGATGATCCATTTACCTGCCGATCGGAGGGTTAATCCGTAATGTCTCACAAATCACCTTCTCCAGGTAAGGAAGTTTTCCCACACTATCGTAATCGGGAACGGTTTCCTTGAAAAGTGAGAAGAATATCCTATGTTGCTTTACCTAGTAGGATGAACGAGAGCAATCCTGAGACTGTTTGCTTATTATCAATCATTATAGAAACGAGCAAAGTGAGCGTTTATCGGATATATTTCTGCCTCAGAACGGGTTAACCATTACCTGGCCTCGCGTGATTTAAAAGAACCATATGGAAATCCGAATCTCAAGTCCATTTTCATTCCAGAAAATCCAGTTCGATATAATAACCTGTATTTAAAGAAAAGGCGTTTATGTATCAGAACGAGACAAGGCATGCAAGCATTTGTCCTATGGTTTGATTCTTTAGAAAATCTGGCATCAGTGCGATTTGCATAATGTAATGTATTATCGAACCCCACCCTGCCTTCTCCCTGAAAACTAGTATTTTCCTAAATTATCGGCTTTTATAACTACGAGCTTTCGTTGAACCCACCCACTGCCCTCAGGGGCATGTCCCCACCCCAGGGGATCTGAGCCACGGATTAAGTAGTGAAACCCACATGAGCCGACCCTTAAGAAGTGAAACCCACATGAGCCGACCCTCATACGCCACGGATTTCACCCCATGGCTCATTCACCCCCATGGGTTCATTCACCCCCATGGGTTCATTCACCCCCATGGGTTAGTTTATAGGGATAGAGAGATCGTGTGCCCTTTCTATACTACTCATCGCGCACTACTCATCGCGCATGCGCAGTCGACCCATTCTACTGTAGGGTGCAAGCCTGGCCCATGGAATCTCAGGTAGCGAAAACCCCAGGTCTCTCGGCCCACCCTATCCCGCGCCACACCTATAGGGATAGGGAGATCGCGTGCCCTTTCTATACTACTACTCACACGCATGCGCAGTCGACCCATTCTACTGTAGGGTGCAAGCCTGGCCCATGGAATCTCAGGTAGCGAAAACCCCAGGTCTCTCGCCCCAGCCTATCCCGCGCCACACCTATGCGACCCGCTGTGCAGTGAGTAAAGTGGAGGAGGAGGAGGAGTAGGACGTGAGTAAAGTGGAGGAGAAGGAGGAGTAGGACACGCCACGGATTATACTAGGGAAATATAGTTACAATAGACCTGAAATTTAATGACCTTTTATCCCTCTTCTATCGCATGATGCAATGTAGATTAAATGCGATACGGGGATCAGTATACAACTGAATTATCCTGTCCCCTCCCTCGTGCAACACGACATCAATTTAATTGCCAACTCGATATCATTGGACTGGCCGTCTGTCTCGTAAGCCTTAAATTTGGTGCGTCGGTTTACATACGGGACTTGACGACCTGCGACACCAGTATACACTGTTCGTTGACAAATTAATGTCGTGTTGTATAAGAGATGTTATATTTGCATAACTGACACCTGCAGTGTAGATGATTGGATGCACAATTCATCACGTCATTGTAAGAGGGACAAAACATCCCCAGGGTTTAGGTCTATCCCCACCTGCCACTTGCATTTAAATGTCATGAATATACATTGCATCATGGGATTGAAGTCGGATAAAACGTCATCAGGTTTCAGGTCTATTGAATACTTCCACAGCCCTCGACCTGTTCACCACAATACCCGCCGGTTGTCGGGTTCGAGACGTTTCAGTAACGTTTGATTAAAGTAAAGCTTCCAGCATTCAACTCGAAGTAAAGACATCAGATCCGACATTCAACAGACCACTGTCATTTATGGAGAATTCCCACGGCAAATCATTCAACAGTTTACATGGGAATGGTCTATTCGAATGTCGTCCATGTATTGCTGCGCGCCCTCTTACATGTTGTCGTGCTGCTGAATTCTCTGCAGAGCAATAAAAATGTAATTTTTTGTTTTTATCGAAAAATATATAGAAATAATAAGATTAATGTATTTTATTAACATTTGTTGTCGGAAAATAGTGCGTCTCGTCATTTTATCTTTTTTATATTCATACGCATCTGTGTTGTTATAATCGCGGCAACAAATTTACAGTTCGTGAGGGAGATTGGTAGAAACTGAGAATTTTCGAAGCTTGCATTATAACTACATATACGGATAAATTTAACATTATCACAACACAGGTAGCATTATTACTATACACTGTCGATGATTCGGGGATTTCTCCTGAATGTTCAAGCCGTACATTCACAACTCAATTTCAGGATTTTAGCCTACATGTACAATTCAGAATATAGTCGATGTATTCATTGGTGAAGTCGCTAAGTTCAATGAAAGAGTTGTGGGTGCGTAGGTTGAAAATTCTGGAGAAATCCTGAATCATTTTGCGAGTATCATTCTGAACATAGCGGATCTTACATTAGGGAAGTACTCGTCTATTTCGTTAATCAGTTTCTCTGTACACTCCGGATTGAGCGCCAAATGGTACAGAACGTGCGACAGGCTTGTAGCCGTAGTTTCGTATCCAACAAGGAAGAAAAATATAGAAGCCGCTCCGATCTCACTGTCCGTCAGTCCTTCAATAAAAACAATTGAATAATATGCGTCAGATACGACGAATACATTCTACAACATTCTCCGACAACTAAGAATATGTTATAGAAAACTTCCACATAAAATACTATATGTTTGGTTTGGTTTTACTTGTGCATTTCATCGTGGTATAATGGGCATACAGAGTATGCTTCCATACCACTCTACATCAATCTCAGTAAACTCAGATAAAATATAGGGAAATATAATTTCTGACTTCAGCGCTATATAAATCCCTTGCGAATTTGAACTGCATTTGCTAGCAAATCAGGTGGCAAGCTTGGTGAAACAATTTCCAAATCACGCCCACAGTAGCACGTGGACTAATATATAAACATTATCGGGAAACAGTATCCAAATATGGCATCATTTCCAGACAGTGTGCGTGGTAAATCGTAAAGATCAAAGAGTTTACTCCCGCCGAAAGGTCTGGCTTTGTTAGGAATGTAGAAAATATCAAAAGACTATGCCGTGCAAAGATGTTTTATTTCCGTGAACTAAACGTCAATCATTGTCAGAGGGAAAAGGCAGAATTTGTCGTAATTGGCTTATTATGGGATCTCATAGAATATCGGCGAGCATTTCGCACGAAGTTTTCATAGCGTTACGTCTAGATGGTATTCCCCTGATTTACCATCTTGGTTTACCTAGATTGCACTCTACATAGGCTCTCTTGCGCCAATAACGCATAGCCATGCACCAAAGGAAAACTCCATCCACAAAGAATATATATATTACACACCACCGCTCACAGAGAATGTATAAAATAGGAAACATCCGTCAATAAAGAATATATATTATACGCCTCCGCCCAGAAAGAATATATAAAATACGATACATCCGTCCACAAAGAAATATATTTCTTGATGGGATAATCATCCAATCCTTTTATATTTTTACGTCGTGTGTTCAACATACACTGAAATAAACGTTATAATTTTCACACCAACCATATTCGTGATAAAGATACGACAGATGAATGTAACTTATGACACATTACCACCCTCGTGATTCAAACAGCACTCTGCTGGAAGAGTAGTCCTCGTGCGTGAACCTAATTGTTGGAAATTATTCGATGACGGTGATGGAGATAGGTACCTTGTAATTTGTCTTGAAATTGGGATAATATTCAGTATTATGGCATATGGATAGTTGCATAAAATAACATTATGTATAAGGTATAGTGCGGTACGTTTATCTAAATCAGTAGATTTGAACTCGTGTACGCGGAAATGACTTTATCAGAAATTGGCACACGTGTACGTTTTATGTTTGACCCGTTTTCATGACATTGATCATGAACGAAAGGCATTCATGATTGCCGTTTGCTTGAAAACACTGACCAACGTATCCTCAATTAGCATACAATAATAGTTCTGTCAAATGTTTCGCTACATTTTGGAGACGCAACTTTCTCTAGTGGAGAACGGCACACGACCCCGTTGGAAAAATGCTTATGGACAATGAGACATTTAACAGAATGAAAATTAAGATCATAATCTAGCCATATGATGTCGAAATTGAAATCAGGGCACATGTGGCGATGCTATGAGATACTTGTAACAGAGGAAGCTGTTCTCCAAATAACAAAAGCCCAAGGGGCTTCAACATACACCCGAACATCTCGAATCGCACTGGTCTAAATTTCAAGGTTATTCAAGGGCTTTGGTCCCAATTTTGTACCTAGCAATCCAGAGAAAGGTCTAAGAGAAAGGTGCTTACGAGTATGTAACATTTATGACATCTTATATTGAATGATGAACTAAACGGGGCTTAACCCGTGGTAGATAGTTGACCTTTAAACAAATTCACACATCTCTCACTGAATTCGGCAATAGTCAAACACAACAAAATATTAATTTCCTTAAAATAGATAAAAAATCTTTTTATGAAGGTAGAACGATGTGAAGAAAATGATGAAGTAAACCTTAGTCCTTGAGTTAATAAACAGATATAAAGTTCATAAATGACCCCTCTCCCAGTTAAATTAGTAAATGTATAGTTTTTATTTCACAACAGTTTAATTGACTAAGTGTTTATACATGTTGGGAGACAACTCTGAGCAACCTAACCTAACAATATAGTGAACTACACTGAATTCAGTATTGGGGGACTGTGAGCTTCATCTTTGACCTATTGACCTCAAAATGAATACTGTTCCTCTTTGCCCCGCGAGTAAGTATACCCAAAGTTTGCTACCAATCCATACCTTGGAACTTGAGATATAGCACAGACAACATATGGTAATGGATGGTCAGACGGAAAGATGAACAGAATCACCATCGCACTCCATGACCTCGTCTTCGACGGGCACATAAAAATGCGACGTTTTCTGATTGCTGAATTTGAGGTCAGTGACCTTTGACCTTTGACCTTGACCTAAATTTTGGTACACGGCACATCGTCTCTCCTTAATGTATCTACGGACACAAAAAATGATTTTAAACAAGTTCATGCTTTTGCTTTTGACAATGACCTATATTTGGTACTAGACACATCGTGTCCCCCTAATGAATCTACTGACAAACAAAAGAAGTTATTTTTAACGATTTCCTGATTTTGTGGTCACAGTAACCTTTGACCTTGACCTAAATAGATTAAACCTATTTATAACTATAACTACGAAGAAGTACCACAAACTAAAGCTCTTCGAATTTGACCTCGTGTTCTCTTATGCGGTCTCAAGCTCATGATGTCTCAAAAGTTATATACTAATTGAATACTCTCTGTCTCACATTCCGAAGGGACACGTTTTTCTGCAATATTTCGAAGTCAATTTTTATAACGGCACTGACATTTCGCACAGCATTCTTTAATCCTGAAATTTCAAGAAAATATAGACGGAATCAAAGAAAATTTCCATAGCTCGCATGCTATTTTCTACGCACAATGACGTCGGACTTTTAGAACTAACGCATGGACTGGCATCGATGACGTCATATTTCACATGCAAAGTGTTTTTCTATTGCTTCTAAACCTATACGTTTGTTGGAAATAGTTTAATGAGTAACTTTTCGCGTCCAAATCATATGCACGCTCGGACAACGACGACTGACTTGGACATCGACCTCCTCATGACAATGACGTCGGACTTTTAGAACTAACGCATGGACTGGCATCGATGACGTCATATTTCACATGCAAAATGTTTTTCTATTGCTTCTAAAACTATACGTTTGTTGGAAATAGTTTAATGAGTAACTTTTCGCGTCCAAATCATACGCACGCTCGGACAACGACGACTGACTTGGACATCGACCTCCTCATTCATTGTACTTTGATCGGACAAGGACCGAAAATGTTAGTAATGCGTGACTCCAACTCATTTGATGGTGGCCGATGTTCAAGTCTAGTGTCACTATTTCTTGGGCAGTACGATGCAAATTCTTTACAAGATCTATTACAAACCAAATCTGAATCTAGTTTGGAAGCAGTTGTGTTCCTAGTCAGTGATCGAGTGTTTGTATGTCATTCTATTTAGTGTTTTGTGCAGTAAAATGAATCTGGAATTCAGTTGGCACAAGGTGGAGTTGTTCGGAGTTATAACGGCAGCTCCCTATTCCTCAAATGTTTTAATTTCAGAACAAGAGTTCTGATGAAGACAGAGACAGTCACTTATTTGCAGCGGCAATATAGTTTTATACAAGTCCACAATTCATTTTTCTGCTATTCTAGCCTAGATTTCAGAACATGTAGCTTGAATTCAGCGAAAAAAGTCATCGAAAAGGTGACGGTACGATAAGGCGGGATTTTGGCCCATACGTGGTGCGGTTGAAATCGAAAAAATAAAATGTCCTACTAAAACTTGTGTTTTAATGCAACGGCAAGAGAAAATATAAGTACACAATATGTGAAAGTTTTAGTGCGATTGCGTTATGATTATAATTATCACATGAAACTGAAATCCACAGCTTGTGCTATTTCGTGAAAAAAGGGTCTAAATCGAGTCCTTCAGACACGCATTTAGACGCGAAGGACCCCTTGGACCAAAACGCCATTTAACCTGGTGTTGTGCGGTTGCATTATATCCCCACTGCTGGAAAATCTTTTTGGTCCAAGGAGTCCTTCATACTAAAAAATGAAAAGTTATGAATCATAAAGTTTGAAGTTTTCGTAAGTAGATTAAAGTGACAAAATAGCCTGTTACAGTTGTTCGTATGTCGTGGTGTAGTGGATACGCACGTTGGATCACAAGCGCCTCGAAATTTTCTTTTACCGAGTTCGAATCCCAGGACGGCAACATGTGTGACGTCGACAAGTTATTTCAATCTTTCTCATTTTGGTAAAAAGAAATTGCATTCAGTATATCTGAAATAAGATTTCAGTCTATCATTATGAACCAATTAAAAGTAAAATAAATATTGTTTAACGATGACAAGATACCGTGTGGACATTACGGACTAGTCAAACGTTGAAATCGAACGATCAGTCGCTAGCTGTTACAACGGCAATATATTCGCCTAAATTGTGTATTTATTCTCCAATATGCGCATGTAAAATCGAGTGCAACGTGGTGAAATAATAACGCCTTGGGTATCAAAAATATGTGAAGCTATCATGGTTCACCGTAACATTTAGTCCGTTGATTGACAGTTGCCGCCGACGACAAGCTGTACATTGCATTGTGATTGACAGATGGAGAGAAGAAATGTACATTCCTATGAGTCGGCGGGCTGGCTGTGGGCAAAAACCCCACCTTACAATACCATCTCCTTTGTTGTGAGTGTATGGCCTGAATATTTGGGAGAAATCGTTGAAATAGTTTTGGAGCAGAATGAAAAACTAACTAGATAAATACACATGTAAATCACTAAACTGCTACTGAGGAAGTTGCTAAGAATGCTCTGACCGATAGAGCTCGCCAAAATGATCAGCTCGAGTGGGCTGCTTTCTATTTCATCCAAACGAAAACCCAACTCAAGTTGTAGTGAAGACTGTCAGTATCTGTTTATACTGCTTAATTTATTGGGACGTTTAGGCCACTACCGTAAACGTATTCACGAATGTGGCAAGACATGACAGGTTGTGCATAAGGATATATTTCTTCATTCTAAATAAAAATCGTCATCAAAAAGAAAAATCAGCTGCGCCGAGTTTCATGGTGTTACATCACGAAAACGAACCCGGGCTTTTTATTTAAAGTATTATCTGAAGGATAAAACACAGAAAAAAATTCTATTTGGCGATTTTGTTCATGGTTAATTATGATGGTGGCAACCACTCAAGAGCTCACTCGAAGCAACAAAACTGTCCAGGTAAACCCTCTGCTCGGATTTAGAATTTACCTGAACTTGTGAAGAAGGTACCACCCTTCCCTTCGTGGAATTTACTCCTGTTCTCCACCGAAGACAGACTATGTCACCGAACAGACTTATTTCTTGCTTCGATATCGTATCTGCTGTCCAAAAGATACGTTTCGTGTCAGCAGAGTGCTATTTGAATCACAAGAGTGATTACATTTCTTCTGCTGATGAATAATTCTCAAAACTGGGGCTACCAGGAAATTTTATCAGGTGGTTTCGTGATTACGAGATCTTCATCAGAGAAACAGTAATGTTACCTTGACCCTTCCTCTTGTCTTTCCAGAATCTCTCACTTCCGTCGATAATATTATCACTCGGCATTTTAGTTTCGTCTTTGGAATCGCCGTGGTTTGATGTTGAGTGTGTTCCTGCCTCTGTTTCAGCATTCAACATCAGTTGTAGAAAATCAGTAAATTCCTTCAAAGACGATATGACATGATATGAATATCTGGCAAATGTACATATGTGTCGGTGGTGCCACTACATGGCAGTGTGACTAACGTCACAGAGCGAGAATTTCAGTAAGGATGGAATTTTCATAAGACCTATCAGTAGATCACAAAATGAGAGTTCAAGGATTCAAGGCAATGAAAAATGTAACCTAGATAACTTGGGGGTCCAAGGGTAATGTTATAGGTCACTTAAGTAGGTCAAATTTTCATCAAAAGTAGCTCAGGTGAGAACTTGCTGGTGCCAGTCCCCTAATGCACGTTCATGCCAAAAATCAAAGTCCTAATGTCAACGGTTCTCCTTATTTTGCCGACTAAAGGATTTGGATGGACTCACTCACTCACTCATTACCGGACAATTTGCAAATGAGAGCCTACTTCGTAGGAATATAGGGAAGATTTTCCTTAGCCGGTGTGGAAGAAAAGAAGGTCCCTATCATATGTTTCTCACCGGCAAAAATGTCCCAGCCAGGTTATTGGATAGGAGCCGGACATTTGGTCCTATTCGACATTCTTTCCGTTTCAGCGGTATTGAGGCTAATACTTACTCTTGGTCGCTCTCGCCTCTCAGATAGCACCCGCTTTACGACCTCTGAGAAGAACTCCAGCGATTGAGGTTTAAATAATGTGGCGCCAAACATACCCAACAACGGAGCGAGGAAAGGGAAGAAGACTGTAAACCAACAGATAACAAATGATAATCAAGTTGACAGGGTATATGTGAACAAACACTAGTTGGAAGTCGATTCACGCCAATCACCGACCAGTGCGAAAACTCGTATAAGAAAGCGGCCGACCTAGCCCATAAGTAATTTAGGCAAGCTTATTCATTTCTTGCAGAAGCAAATGAACTTGATCCTGGTTCTATACATGCACATTGTGTTCAAAGACATAATTATCATTATCCGGATCCGTCCTCCTGTAGCAGCACTTGTTTGTTGAAAAAAGAAGAAAATTTAACACAAACATCATTCAAACTTGTAGTTGTACGAACAAATAGGCTACATGTATCATGTATATATTATATAATTACACCTTATATAAGATAGACGAGTTTTGATTGGTTCTTAGCCGGGGCATTTACGGCAAATTCTCATCCACAAGTCATTCTCACGCGACTGTCAGGGGCAGCGGGAAATTTGTCTTCCATTGCCTTGGCAGTGGGGTATTTGCCTAAAAGTATTTGCCGAATTATCCCGCCGCCGAATTATCTCCCCTTATGGCGATCTTCGCCGTCTTGTTTGTAAACAAACATGGCAGCGTCCACAGACGACAGATTTGGAGCGTTTGCTGGCGATGAGATCGACTCGTTTCTGAGTAAATAAAGTTCGATTTTATTTTATATTACTTTGTATTATCTTTCTGTCTTCATCTATGCTTCTCTTTAGCATATGCGGTGTAATTATACAGATATACCAGGCTTCGGGGGTGTATTTGCGATATATCCCGGTCTCGACCATGGCAAATTTCCTATGGTCTTGACCGGGATATATCGCAAATACACCCCCGAAACCTGGTATATCTGTATACTAATGATAACCATGGCAATTATGCTGAACAGCGTTTAGTTTTTTACAGGAGGAATTTCTCTCACAGTATTCCTGCGACACGGATGATATTTGTATTACCTGGACGAATCGTTTTGGTTTACATAATCATATTTTTGTTAAGAAGGGAAATCCCTCGTGTGAAACGATAGAACTAGAGCCAAATTGGCTTGGTTCTCCGGGGATGGGGATATGCTCCCCGTGTAGTGGATGGGTTGAACAGATGTAGCATGATGTAAATTCCCAATGAAAACGAGGTAAAATTTCCCCCGGGATGGGTGAGAAAGCATTTTTCTTGAATTCATGACCGACAATTTTAATATAACCCACGATAATGGGAGACTTGCACAATACCACCTATCCAATCAAATTATATAATTGACACTTCCTGTTTGTCGATTTGGTCCAGTTAACCAATTGACTCATAAGTGTGAGAAAAGGTCACTTGGGTGAACGTTTTTTGGTCGAGGTGGGCCTATAATGGTCCGTATGGGTCTACCGGGTAGAGTTACCTGTGTGTGTGTGTGTTTCCTGTCAAACGAGGACTTATAATATAAAATAGTGCTATTCAGGCGGACGCCCCCCCCCCCCCCCACGAGCACTTCAACAAGACACCTCACACGACCCATACGGACCACTATGTGACCACCTTAATCCCAGAACGTCCACCTAAGTCAATGCCTGCGCATGCGCGCTATAGCCCTACTTTCACTCCACACCAGTTCAGTCGGATGCTTCAAACTGGTACCTCATACAACCCATTTGAACCAGTATAGGCCCGCCTCGACCCCAAAACGTCCATTCCAAGACCCCTCCACCATTCCCGACTGCATGGATGTGACGTCAATCCGTGACGTCATACATCCTCATTTCATCCCTCATTTTCACCCTCCGTCACACAAAATTTCCCTATACTTTAACATTACACCCTCATCTCATCCTTCATTTCCCTTTACACTAACATGGGCACTCACAATTTCATCCTTCATTTGTTCATTTTCCCATAAGCTAAATGGATCTCCACATTTTATATGACTAGATCGGTCTTATCTATACCACTCAGGAGTAATATTATTTGTTTCCAGTGCCCTGACATAGTGCATGGTGTCGGCGACAACACGGGTTATAGGAATCTTTAGCGAAGGAGGTGCGAAACGACGTCATAGCTGATGTGACGCTCCATTAAGCTTTAGTCATCAGGCAGCGATTTATCATGGACCATAACGCAAAACTCAGAAGATACGGGGCTCTCAAATTACTTTCTAAATGGTATTGTCCCGAAGTTAAATGGGCAGATGCAAACAACAGAGATCATCGGTAAAGAAAAAATAATAAATTACCTCTGGAAAACAAGAGGCCCTCAGCGTAGCGTCGCATGGGAAATGGCGATCTCGGGTAGCCCGATTTTTTCTGAGGTACGGTACAATTCCGTCTCTCGCTTCACCCTATCCCGCGCTACACCTATAGGGATAGGGAGATCGCGTGCCCTTTCTATACTACTACTCATCGCGCATGCGCAGTCGACCCATTCTACTGTAGGGTGCAAGCCTGGCCCATGGAATCTCAGGTAGTGAAAACCCCAGGCCTCTCGCCCCACCCTATCCCGCGCCACACCTATGCGACCCGCTGTGCAGTGAGTAAAGCGGAGGAGGAGGAGTAGGAGTAGGACACGCCACGGATTATACTAGGGAGATATAATTGTGACAACGGTGGGAGCATGGACAAATCACGGTATGCACTTACCTACAAGAATCAGTACGGGGTTAAATAGAGAAAATTCGTTCAACTTCCTTGCGTGTTCAACAAATTTGTCATCCGGATTATTTTGTGAGTCCACTTGAATACCAAACGCTGTGGTAGCAATCACGTCCATGGTGTATCCACCAGTAAACCTAAAATCCAAAGGGAAATGTCGAAACCAAGTAAAAGGACCTGGCGCGGTTTAACGAGGATACGACCGGTGATGAGATGAGGCCTAACGATCAAAATTAAACATCACGTATACGAAAGAAACTTTTCGTATGATCTGGTCTGCGTATTCGAGTTATTCAATAACAGCTCCTTGAAAAGTAATAGATTTGAGCAAAAATCGTCTATTTCTGATCTAGTTGAAAAACTAGGTACATTTTCTCTCTCCATAAACATATGACACCAGTCCAGAACCAAAACCGTTTTTGGAAACGATGAGCTATTGATACGAACAATATTGCGGGGTAGAATTTATCTTTTTGCTTGGCTGGCTTCAAATGTTTACGAAGATAAAGGTCTTCTCGAAATAACAATTGCTATTAATGAAAAAAACCCCAAAAACTTGAGACACAATGGCTGAAAATTACTCCGAGAATATGACAATATAGCACTGTAATATACTGTAAGCTATACATGTAACAGAAATATTTTTCGTATGTAATATTTCATTTTGGCACTTCAAACCGCACCTCATGGGGGTCAAAACTTCATTAGAACGCGGCACGACCCTTCCTTGGTGTTTGATCAGGTTGATACACTATTAAAGCGAGATGTGCAATATATACCCCCGCCTCCCTCTAACAGTCCCTCCATAATTATCACATATATACCCCCGCCTCCCCCTAACAGTCCCTCCATAATTATCACTTTCCATGAACTGTTGATTAAATGACCTAACATTCGTCTATGGTGTGCGTGTGTCAAAATAATAATAATATACACAACCAGAAAAAATGTGATAACCATCATCCAGAAAAGGTGATGAGTTAGTCATCACTCTTTTTTATGATCACCTTTAAAAATGATGGCCATCACCTCTGTAGAGTGATGAGCAATGATTGTATATTTAGGTCATCACCTTTTAAGGGTGATTAGGCAAAATCATTACCCTTAAAAGGTGATGGCCGTCACCATTTAAAGGTGATGGCTCTAACTCATAACTTTTTGAAGCTTATGGCCAGGTTTGATCACCATTACAGGGTCATCAGTTTTTTTTCCTGACAGTGTAGATACATGTAGCGAACATAAAAACAGTTAATGGAATGGCCAGAACGAATTTTTCATGTATTGTGTTCAGTTACTTTCTGATGTCGATGGGTTCTCCACTTTCTGCTTTAGGCTGAAGGTTTTCCACCATTGCTCTTCCAGCATCACTGATCAAAGTAGACATCTGCAGAAGGAAAACTACAATAATCACATTGGATGAATATAATATATTTGTTAATAAGGAGATACTGCAAATAGCCAAATGAACAATGAACTCGCATTTCGTCTAATTCAAGGGCGGATCTACGGGGGGAGGGGTCAGGACCCCCCCCCCATGAAACCTCAAAAAAATTTTTTGGGAAGGATCAGCAAACCCTGGGATTCCACGTAGAAATAATGTCTTGAAATGATATGTAAATTAACTGAATGTGGATTATGTAATTAGAGTAACTATATGTGTATTAAACAGACCATCATCTATTCATGTAGTTTGTGAGTGTACTATTTAAGTTGGAGTTTCAATATGTATCTAAAATCAGATATTATCGCCGCGAGCGCACCACGTGTAGTGGTGTGTTATAGGCCTGTTTTGTTTGTGCTAAACCAGGAAGTCAAGTGGAGTCAGGCATATTCTTCAATATCGATGCGTGTTTATGCGAAACAAATGTGAAAATAGAACAATAAATCTACCTTCATTGTGTTCAGATTTATTTCCGGGAAAACGTGTAAAACGCATCTCCCGCTTCCGGGGCCTAGGCGGCCCCTGGACCCTCGATTGTCAGGCTGTGAGGATCGCTTATTTTAGCTTTGTGTAAATGAATCGGTATCATATTGGTTCTAATGTTCCATGATGTAAAGGATATCGATTTTTTATCTGTTAAATATAACTAGAAAGTCAAATGGATTCAGGCATGAAGTATGATTTTTACGGTACAATATCGATGCGTGCTTATAAATGCGAAACAAACGTGAAAATAGAACCATAAATCTGCATACATTATGTTCGAATTTATTTCCTGGAAAACGCTCAGAACGCTTCTCCGGAGATCTAGGACTTCGGAGCTTCCGGGGCCTAGTGGCCCCTGGACCCTCGCCTGTTGGGCTGTGAGGATTTCCTTGTTTTATCTTTTTGTGAATGAACCGTATCGTTAGGCATATTGGTTTCCCTTCCATGAACTAAATGCCATCGTTTTGTATGTTTTAAATATAACTAGAAAGTCAAATGGATGCAGGCATGATGTGCGATTTTTTCAATATCGATGCGTGCTTATAATTGCGGGAAAATAGAACCATAAAACTGCATACATTATGATCAGTTTTATTTCCGGGAAAACGCTCAGAACGCATCTCCAGCGATCTAGGACCCCGGAGCTTACGGGGCCTGGGCGGCCCCTGGACCCTCGCCTGTTGGGCTGTGATAGTCGACACCCCCTATGAATTTTGGCTGGATCCGCCCTTGAAATTAGAAGTAAGTATAGTTTTTTCGCAGTTAATATAGATTAATATCGTGCTAACCTTCAGATAATCCAGATTTAGGCTTTGGGGGAGAATCCTTAGACGGGGGAGGATATTTTCTTACCCCTTGGACTAGGGGGTTAAAATTTCCCAGGGTATATATAAGGGTCAAGGGTCATTTTCGGTCAAATTCAAAAGCTATAATTTTTTTTTATTTTCTACTGACCAACATCACAGCTACCCACAGCAAAAATTAGGGTTGGTCATCGGACATAATTTTGAAGCGGGAAGCAAAAGGAGAAGATCTCAGTTTTTCAGTCTCCCTTCATAGTCATCATTTTTATTTTACCCATGATCCTCTGCTCGGACGGGTGTGCAAGTTGACCTAATAACTCCAAACCTGTTTCCGTGGTATCTGAAAGTTGCTCTTGTTTGACCGTAATATTTATGTATTGCGTTCCACAATATTGGTACAATACCTTTCTCAATTTCCCTCCACTGAAGGCTGGAGTTAGCCAGTTCCTGTTATGTCTCCAATCATCGTCCTCTAACCATGGCAGCATATCACTCACAGGGGGCTTAACCATTTTTCGGAACCCCATAGCCTATATAAAGGAAAAAAACAAAATAATTCTCTTGGGTAAAGCTCTAATAGAAAAATGTAGATGAAAACTATGACTCATTATATTTAAGAAGATCATTTTCTTAATTTCGACCGACTTTCAATTCTTTTGTTTCTGTAACATCCCTCATTAGAATTGAACAGGAAATTGCTGGATAACCGGTGGAAGCAAAATTATTCCAGACACTTTCTTGCAGGAAAATACCAAAATTCACTCGTAATACGAGTCATGGGAATAACAAGGCAAATCATCACAGTTTTCGCTTCTGGAGTGACCATCAAATCTTAACTCCCTTTTGGTTTTGTTGTGAATACCAGAAACTTAACAGAACGACAATAGTGGATTTCGTGCGTTCTAGCATTTCAAAACCAATTATTGTGTATAGTGGGGATACTATTTTTGCGGCGACTCACATGTAGGACCATTTAGGCCTCGTTTTGACCATTTTCATAAACCCTGCTGTTTGCGCGAGAACTGGCTCGAGCTACTGACACATGTATCTCAATGCAAACTGCACACATATCAGAATATAATCGAACAAAACTCCACGAATAACTATCAGAATTTTAATAAATATTGCCTTTTAAATCATGGCGAAATGCGATATACCCAAGCTCATTTCTTTACTTGATGACGTATTATATCTCTTTCGATCACGTGATGTGTTGTACAATCATTCATATGCATGACAGGTGATAACTTAACCAGGAATATAGCATCGCTTATGTAACACGACACTAATTAAATTGTCAACGCACAGTATACAAGTGAAGACCTATATGTAACCCGATATACCAAATTAAAGCATGCTCTTCTGACTGTGTCAGTCCAGGGACCTCGTGCTGGCAATTAAGTTGGTGTCATGCTACATGAGGGATGTGACAGGCTAATTAAATTGTATTACGATCCCTATCTGCCATTTAATTGTCATGGATGTTGGGAGCCTACATTATACATCACGGGATAGAAGTGGGATAAACGTCATCAGGTTTCAGGCCTATATTTAGGTAAATATTTCGCCATGATTTAAAAGGATATGTTTTTCAAACTAAACTTTTCTGAAACGGGCATATCTGCAGGTTTGATAATCACCAAACAGAATGAAAATAGGATAGATATTGACAGAGTTTGGCTCGATTATATTCTGATATGTGTGTAGTTTACATTGAGTTAACATGTGTCAGTAGCTGGAGCCGTACCCACAAGACGTCACTCGCCAGTTCCCGCGTGAAACAGCAGGGGTTATGGAAGTGGTGTATTTTCCACTCATAAGATGGATCTCAGTCTGATGGGTCCAAAGTATCACCAAATAGGAGTTGGATATCGTATCATCTCAGTGGTACATAAAACACGTCCAACTATCAAAATAGGACACCTGTCATATTGCTCTAATATAGGGATCAGAAGGCAAAGAGATCGACCAGGCAGAGCAGAAGAGTTGTCGAAGTGATCTAATGGTATACTGACGGAATCTGAAATGAACGCTTGATATAAGAATGTAGTTATGGAATGAACCATCACATTTCTTACATCGATCTGCGTTAGCTATGTGAAGTCTACGTGCGTGGAGAGGATGGGAATGAACTTGATGAACAGCCGTCGATTGTTCGATTGTGTACTAATAAAAGCAGGTACATGGGCTTCATCCTATGCCAGCGCACACCTTTACCCGTAAAAACCAAAACTGAACCCTACACTGCCAAAAATACCCTACTTATTTAAGATAATGCCCTAAAATTTTCTTGAAATAAGATAATTTTACTCAAAATAAGTTAAATTTTAGGAAAATTTTAAGATTTTTTTGAAGTTTAAGTAAAATATTCTTACCCCACTCCAAAATTTACTTAAACAAGAAAAAAAATCTTAAAATTGAAGAATTTTTCTTGAAAAAATCTTGTTTTAAGAAAAATTCTTAAATTTTAAGATTTTATTTTCTTGTTTAAGCAAAATTTTCTTAAAATTTGACTTATTTTGAGTAAAATTATCTTATTTCAAGAAAATTTTAGGGCATTATCTTAAATTAGTTGGGTATTTTTGGCAGTGTATCTGGCCTAGGGGGGGGGAGGGGGCGTGGGGGGGTCAGTATGAAAATAGATAGTCGAGGTGGGGAGCGAAATTCCCCTCCCCAGGCGGGGACATAATCCTTCAAAAGACATCACCAATCCTAGAATTTGACCTTGATAAACTAGTAGTAGGTCAAGATCAGTCACCTTCAATAGGCTTTTAACACATCGCCAGTTGCATATGTCATATGAATTCGGTCATCCAGATAATAATCCTTCAACAGATATTGTGTTAAAAAGCAAGATGGACAGACTGACGGACGGACAACGCAGAAACTATCCTTTGTACAAAATTGAGACGTAAAAATCAATACCGGTAGGTTTCTTCTCTGCCATCACAATTTACATCTCTAAACTGTACTTATACTTATAACAGCCAACAATTTTCACTGATATACTGATTTTTCGACCACAGTGACCTTGACCATTGACCTTTTGACCTCAAAATGAAAGAGATCTCTCTTTGTCCCATGGGTGTGATATGCCCAAAGCTTGGTACCAATCCGTTACCTGGAACTCGAGATATCGCACGAACATGAAAAGTCAACGGACAGAATGATGGACATAACTCGCTATCGCATTATTCGGGCGTGTAATAAAAAGTACACTCCGAATAGCGATATTTCATTTTCTTACAGGCGTGTTGCTGTATAAAGGAAGCATGTCAAAATTTGGACCGTTCTGATTGAATTTCCACGTGAAAAACAGTCCGTGTACGCGGTCTCACTCTCTCAGTGTTGGACCGGCCCCACGTGCAAAAACGACCTATCCGTATGGACCGTTCCATGCAGCTGAATTGGACCGGTCTAAACAGATCGGCAAATAACTTTATAGGCAACGCGGTCGAAAGAAAGTTTGGAACGGTCCAAAAAGAACGGACCAGCGTGAACTTCCGACCGTGCCGTTGAAAAATCTAGCTGTAGTTCGCCTCAATCGGACCGGGCATGCGTGAAAAATGGACGAGTTCCACGGTCCAAATTTTGACATGCTCCTAATAGGGGAGCAACATGGATTTTCAATGGAACAGAGTCGAAGTGGGTGATGTGAATTCCCAACTGTATCAGAAGTTTTACGATACATGTATCTTTCCAACCGTACGCGCGATATGTAGACTAGATCCAGTTGAATTTCTAGTAGAAAGTAGAAGATACCCATATGCCTGTTTACTGTTTCCTTACCCGTCTATTCGGGAAGTTGTTGAATTCCTTAACTGTGATATCTCTGAGCATGTCCAGATCACCGACCATAAGCAGTGGATGGGTTCCTTCGTGAATCCTACATGTATAAAGTAATGATATAATTTTGACATACTGAAATCACAAAAAACAGGCATTTTCCATAACTCGCCGATCTGTCGACAAAAGCTGTAGGAATATAAATATGAGCTATATTCTGAGTCTTATGCGGGATTTGCTGGTCGAATCCATCATCGGACTCGACCAAATTTCAGCACTAGAATATGTGCTATACTAATACAGTGTAATCCCAAGATAACGAAAATACAGGCTGTTATATTTCGAGTATCTCGCATTTTGCGGAAGTCGGTAATTTTGTTTCCCCTCCGCCCCCTCCCCTTGTCTTAGTGAGGAAATGAGCCCGTTTTCCTTGTTAAAGCTCATTAGGCTTATTTCCCACAATCAAATGATCCAAGTTGACATGATTACATTCCAAGGTCAAAGGTCAGCCCACCATATTTCCAACACAATTTCCCCATGAAGGCCACCACAACGTTAATCATAAATGATACAAGATTTCACCTTGTTATAAATTAAAAAAAAAAACAACAACCCGAAACTCTGTTTCTGTGAATAATATATCTACTGAATATACCCACAATTTGATAACCATGGGAAAAAGACGAAGTCTGATCTACAACTAAATAATGTGTAGGTGTGGCTTACTCGGATTGCTAAATATATACATTGTAAGTAATGCCGTCCAATCGTTGAATCTGATAGACCCAATTATTGTTAGGGCTCTTCCAACTTGGAGCCGCTAGAAAAACACACGAATGGTTCCAGTGGTAGACATCAATCTTTTGTTCCATTTTATCCTATCTTGAAGTGTCCGGACACTGTTCGAAAAATAAAATAAAATCATCATGTTAAGCTCCATAGGCGCATGGAAATGATATAGGCATATTGCCTTAAGATACTCACCCAAAGACCTTCCCGTATTTCTTGAACCATTCCGCATTGGCTTCAACGAAACCCTGAAGATATATATGAAAAAAGACATGTATAAAACACACTAATAATAGAAGATACATTCGGACACCAAATATTCCATTGTGACCGTACCTTAAAGAAGAACCCAAATTTTGTCTGGGTCCACTTATAAGACAGTACTCATGATTCTGAGTGAGGTGCTGCTTACCCCATGTAGAGGCCCCAAACGGTTGTAGAAATATTGCAGTTTGAACTCTAATCTAATTCAGAGATTTTATGCAAATGATACTGTGATGTCACCAAGTGAACTCAAGATAATGACCTAAGTTTATTCTAGAATGTTCTCGGATTTATAAATCTAAGCTCTTATAAATTTATAATATTGTTTATTATTAGCACTATGCAAACTATGCAGCTTTATTTTTAGCAAAAATAATTGTTTTTCGAAATACAGTTACCCTACCATAGCAGCAGGCTTTCAAGGGCTTTATTTTGACAATTATGCAATTCATATTCACTTCAGTTCATTTTTTTATTTCAAATTTTCAGGAAAAAATGTGTCAACAACATATCACTCCACCAGAAGTTTGTATTTTCTATTTGGGTTCCCCTTTAACTGCAGACCGTCACAATACGGTACGTGATGAGTTTGGAAAGCTGAAACAGTATTGATATCACGAATTTATAGCGAAAATGTTCACCCAAATATGATCCACATAAACAGGTCAGGGCGATCCCGCTCTCTAAAATGGAGGTAAAAAAGGTCGTTTTTGCTCAATAACTTTTGATTCCTTCTGAACCAATGCATCAAACTTTCAGGCGCATTGATTTATCTATTGTTTCATGTCATAAAATTGATTTGCCATGTGAGGAACCAGCCAATGTTGTTTAAACAGCGCGAAGGATGTTTGGCCTATTATTATGCAAATTAGATAGATGACAATTTACCTTTTTACTACCATTTAATGCGGATAGATATGTCTGTATGCGCCTCAAGAGGATTTTGCTGAATTCATTATGTGAACTGATTTATTGAGCGAAAACGACCCTTTTTACCTCCATTTTAGACAGCGGGATTCCCCTAACCTGATAAAGTTGTTATCATGAGCAGACCTCCCGAGAAATCAGTTTCACGAAGGTTTGCGAATATTCTACGTGCCGAAGTTTTTCTCCAGCGCTGAAAGAAAAGTTCGGTATACCCTAATTTTACCTCAGATCTCTGAGCTGAAGAATAGACAAAACTAATATAACTGGAAGGATGAAGGAAATGCAACTTAAGATCCTTAACTAACCGTGCTTGAAATAACCTTTGAGCACGGCTATGAAAACAAAGATTATAATGAAAGGTTGATGGTCCACTGATATTGGCACGATGCTCCCGTCTCGCGTGGCATCGTGCCAATCAGTGGACAAGTTTATGTGGTCTCTCAGATGGGGAGTGATTCTGTCAGCCGAGTCGGGCTGTGTGAGACGTACGTCGATTTATGTCCATTTGTGTCGCTTTGTTAATCAATATTTACGATGGAAACAACAGTTAAATCTGAGAAAGAAATTCCTTCTTGTAATTTATGTGTTTGTCTTATTCGACTGAGACTTGTATGAAAGCAGACATCACTTTCCTCAAACGACTTGTGAAATAGAATCTTCCAAATGAACACCTGTACTTGCCACATGTACATTTCACACAACTGTGTCAAAACACTCAATAAATGCAGAGTTAGCAAGTTGTTATAGATACAAGTGTTATAGAATTGTCAATAATTATTACCTTACGCATGAACTCCAGTTGATTCCCGAAGACGGGCCAGGGTTTAGGGCCCTTCACGCCCATGGTTGTGAATACTCCGAAATGCCTCGTCATGTATCTATAATGAAATGGTCAGTATCTTTTCTTAATCTGTATGTAGAGAACTGAAGAACTGTCATAGTGCCTAATCGAGTGTGACATTATTTGGGTTGTTTCACTCCCAGTCCTCCCATGTTTCTATATGTGGGAATATTATAAAGATTGTATAACTGGCATAAATGTATATTCGGCTATCTGAAAAAACTATTTAGAGGTCGATTTGCTTATATTCATGATATTTTGGCAATATTAAGTATGGAATATTCCAGTCATCACCAATGTGTTCAGTGAAGCATGTTCATTGTTGCCTCCCTATGACAATAAGGTCCCATAACCCTACATACATTATCCTGGAGGGGCTCACCCACAATTTACATGTACTGGACCAAGTCGGATGCTCCCATCTTCATTTTATCCAGCCAATTTCTACGTTCCCACTTCGAACCTGCCTTGATTTATCTGACCCCTTCAGTGTTCAGAATCGGAGGTGTAAATTTCACCTACTAGCGACAGAAGAACCAATCAGAACGTACACATCGATTGCGAGTGAAGTCACGTAGAGTGACATCATCCTCTATTAGCGGCGTCTTTCTTCCTAATAAGGTGCCCACTATTTAGGTCAGCCAATCAATAAAGCTCTTTTGCGACCCATTTCGGATTTCAAATGTTTTCGAGGTCAGTGACGTCTCCTGTCTGTTTATAAGTTATTTGAACATTAAAGGGGTCTTGATCACAGGCCCGCGAGACAAGAGTTTTGGGGGTGTGGGCGGTGGTGTTAGGGTGAAGTGTCGAAATATGGGGTCTCTATATATAACCCCATGCTTTATATAAATCCACATCAAGGCGTGAAACGGACTTTGGGTGAATCGAGAAATAAACAGTTTACCACCAAACAAAATACAATAGAATATTCTACAAGTATCACTTTATATATTCCCGTCGTCAAATTAGTCAATTTGTGCAATTTTTTACCTTTGCCGGGCGATTCAAAATCCAACCTAACTGTCCATCCATCTAGGAACAGTTAGATTATGGCGCGATTCGTTCTCAATTCTGATTGGTCAGTCTCGACACGCCTCCGGCAAGAGAGGTCACGCACTGATCAGCTGTAGAGACTGACCAATCAGAATTGAGAACGAAGCCCGCCATAATCTAACTGTTCCTAGATGGATGGACAGTTAGGTTGGACTTTGAATCGTCCGGCAAAGGTAAAAAATTGCACAAATTTACTAATTTGACGACGGGAATATATTAAGTGATACTTGTAGAATATTCTGATGTATTTTGTTTGGTGGTAAACTGTTTATTTCTCGATTCACCCAAAATCCGTTTCACGTCTTGATGTGGATTTATATAAAGCATGGGGTTATATATAGAGACCCCATATTTCGACACTTCACCCTAACACCACCGCCCACACCTCCAAAACTCCTCGCGGGCCTGTGGTCTTGATATATCAAGGGAAGTTCGAAGTGGGAACGTAGAAATTGGCTGGATAAAATGTAGATGGATGCTCCGAGCGCCAGCCTGATTTATGGGGTTAATTTACTTGGCATTGCGTAGTCGCTGGGCTACCAGCTACACTCAGTTGCTTGGAAGAGAGTTTTCTCGGAAAATAGAAGGCAGTGTTACCGTTGTTATTGTTTAATTGGGTTGATTTGGCGTGGGGCGGGGCGAAAGAGGAAAAATACTCCTTCGATCCCCCCAGTCAACCTAATTAAACAACGTTAACGTACGGTACCGTTTTTCTCATGTTGGACGCATTCTTCACAGGCTGAACACCACTTCAGTGCTATTTACCTGTTGTATTATGAATAAGGGAGAACATTTCGTTTGTGCCTACAGAAAAATCCTTTCCCGATTTCCTCCGTAGAAGACGAACGCGATAACCACTCAACCACAGAGGGAGGTCACGGAGCACACACAGTTTATTTCATATATGTGCCAGTCTAGCATTAACCCCACCATCCCAAAGGCCTAACATGAAAACTAACCCAAAGGCTGATCAGTGAGATTTCGTCATCAGTCCGCACAGAAAGGAGTTCTCTACAGATGCTGTTCATTCTGTAACTGATATCCTCGTGTATAATTAGCCTGTTGACTTTTTTTCAAGTTATTTATCCATCGGGTTATGCTGTTCATGAAATATTGAACAGTTCGCAAAGAAGTCGCCATGCTTGATGTCGGACAACCTCTCGCGCCCTATACATGTACTTTGATTATCTCCTTTTTCTCGACAGCGCGGCGAGCGCCCTCGTTTTTGTCCCCCGCCGCAACGCGGCCGGGGACTTTAAAATGGTTCTTGCTTCTATGTGTCCGTGCATGCACGGACATATCCGTGCAAATACTTCGTAAGCAATAACTTCTAAATGCTTTGTCGGATTCCTCCGAAATTTGGCATCTGCATTCTTTGCGACAAGACGTCTCTTGGTATTACGTTTCAGCAAGATCCGCCTGTAGGTGGCGCCACTGGGTCTTGTTCCAATCTTTAGTGCATGTCCGTGCATGTCCGTGCAAATACTTTGTAAGCGATAACTCCTAAATGCTTGGTCGGATTCCTCCGAAATTTGGCATCTGCATTCTTTGCGACAAGACGTCTGTTGGTATTACGTTTCAGCAAGATCCGCCTGTAGGTGGCGCCACTGGGTCTTGTCCCAATCTTTAGTGCATGTCCGTGCATGTCCTTGCAAATACTTCGTAAGCGATAACTCCTAAATGCTTCGTCGGATTCCTCCGAAATTTGGCATCTGCATTCTTTGCGACAAGACGTCTGTTGGTATTATGTTTCAGCAAGATCCGCCAGTAGGTGGCGCCACTGGGTCTTGTTCCAATATTTAGTGCATGTCCGTGCAAATACTGCGTAAGCGATAACTCCTAAATGCTTTGTCGGATTCCTCCGAAATTTGGCATCTGCATTCTTTGCGACAAGACGTCGCTGGTATTACGTTTCAACAAGATCCGCCTGTAGGTGGCGCCACTGGGTCTTGTTCCAATCTTTAATGCATGTCCGTTCGTCTTTGTTCAAATCCTTCGCGAGCGATAACTTTCGAACAATTTGTCGGATTTCTTCGAAATTTGGTAAATGCATTCCCTGCGACAAAACACCGTTGGTGATGCGTTTCAGCAAAATCCACCCGGAGGTGGCGCCACTAAAGTTCATTCCATTATTCCATGCTGCAAGTGATAACTTAGAAACACTTGGTCGAATTTCTTTGAAATATCCTACATATGTACCTTCTGGGTAACATGAGAAACGTTGCGGCTCATCGGATTCTTCTCAAATTTGGCATGCATTTACCATGCCAGGAGCTGTTGCTTGGGATTGCCTTTCGCGCACTTGCACTCACAGGTGGCGCCACCTGGTGGCAACATCACAAATTCGTTTCCGGGTAATAACTTGAGAACTGACCATCGGATTCTTCTCAAATTTTGTATGAATGTACCGTGACATAAGATGTCGCTTGATAATGCATTTCATTGACTTGCGCCTAGAGGTGGCGTCACCTGGTGTCAAAGTCTAAATTTGGTTTCTGGGCAATAACTTGAGGACCCTCATCGGATTCTTCTCAAATTTGGTATGCAGATGTCCCCACGATACCATGTTCCTTGGGATTGTATTTTTTCCGCTTCTGCCTACAGGTGGCGTCTCCTGGTGGAAAAATTTGTTTCCGGGCAATAATTTGGCAACTGCTCATCAGATTATTCTCAAATTTTGTATTCATATGTGACCCGTCCCAAATAACATGAACACCGGTGGGCATCTAGTACCGGCAATAACTTGAGGACCCTCTTCAGAGTCTCAAAGTTCATATGCCGATACCATGACATGAGATGTCATTTGGGATTGTGTTTTGCCTGCTTGCACCTACAGGTGGTGACTCCTTGTGGCAAAGTCTAAATTTGGTCTCTGGGCAATAGGTTGAGGATGCCTTCATATTCTTGTCAAATTTAGTTTGCAGATAATATGCCATGAGTTGTCTCTTGGGGTTGCATTTCGGTTACATAATTTCATGCTACATGGCAAAGAAAATATATTACAGTAGCAATCAACATTCAGTCAGCCATTCGGAGTTGATCTCAAAACCTGGGAAGGTGGAAAGACCCCTCTGCTTCTTACGCCTGTGAAGTAGCTGTTGCCATCCTCATGAATATCTTCTGAAACCGACAGCGCTTATAAATATTGCCGCCATTTTGGCGGGGGACCTAGCATCCTCTGGCTGCTTGTTTGAATAACGTTGTACATGTGACGATTTTAATCGACGTCACAAAACTTTATTGCAGAAATTTATAAAACAGGGCTATATCATCAAGCGCCTCCTCTCAAAGTTTCTCAAATTTGGCGATACATATATATATACAAAATGCGAGCATATATATAGCGTGCAAGACTTATGGCGTTACGTTTCGTAACTTGTGTCTTAACCGTGGGGCCGTATGAACCCATGTACTTCAATATCATCACGATGTTCATATGAGATACACCATTCTCTAGATAACGAATTTACAGCGAAAATCGCATGAATGAAGAATACTGATCAGCGATACCGATTTGATATTATTGGAACATCATGATGTCTTGCTGGCATCACTGAAAACTGTTGACCGCTTCTCTTTTGCATGAAACTAGCCTATGTTTATGTACACTATGACTGTTGTTTGTTTTGTTTTTGTTTCCGTTTTATTTTTTTTTTATTTGGTGTTTAAGTTGTTATGTGGAATATGGAATAGGTTATGGATTATGGACGCGGAAATTCTTTAATGAACGACGGCTGAATATTGAATGACGGAGTAAACGCTTGTATTGAATCTTCGTTACGAAATATTAATTTTCGCTCAAACGGTGTATTTTCGACACAAACGGCCGCCCATACAAATGTACCGTATGGTGCGACGAACAGTCGATAGAAACCCATCCTCTGGAACCTCTTGGTGACGTTTGGATAAACTACACAATATAGGCGCTCAAGACCGTCCAGGTTTATTTTCATATTTTAGACACTCCACTGACTAAAATTATGTTAGGTGATTTAGGTCATGCACAGGTGCCCGGACAAGTTCCTTGGTGGAGGAAAGAGATGAAAGGTTGGGCGTGGTTTGAAAATCTGACGGTTACAAGGACCTGACATATAACCCCCCAAACACTTGTACCGGGCCCCTGTGAATCAAACGACTTACCGGTAATATAAGAAAAGTAAGACAGTCAGAATAAGCACCCATGTCGGTACATTCACCAGCCCCAATATCTCCATGACGAAGTCGTGGTTCCCGGGATAATATGAGCCTGGCTGTAAAGACGCACTATTCACATAGGATAGTGTAGCCTACTGCTAAACACAGCTATTCAGCTGTATGATTCAAACCAAGCATGACGCTAACAGTTGAGGGTCTTCAGGAGGGGCTCACCGAGAAATTTTTGTTAAGAACATTGAAGGGCTCTAATTTGGTAAAGTAAGCATTTTGATTCGTCAGTAGACTCACACATACATTTGTGAAAGACTTTCTTTGAGTATACCGGTAACCAGATTTTCTGCGAACAGTACAGAAATGTATTCGGCTACATTACACTTTTTGTAATGACTATAATTGTTTGCTTGTCTGGCACGTACGGCCGTGGTTTTGATCGAAAGATCATGAAACTTCATCGGGACAGTCTTGAGTTCATCCATGGAACCCATCTTCACACGTCGAATTAAACGTATACTCCCCTTTTCTCTTGACACAGTTTGGTAAAGTCGTAGATGTATACATATTTCGCAGTCCATCTATTGTATTCGGAGACTCCGTACCCCTTTTCAAAATTCTAATTTGATTGACTACTCGGAAGTAAATCTATATTTCCTGTTTGAAAAGCAATACAACCAGGGCCTGCTATGTTTGGAGTTAAAACAAATTACGCTACACGATGTCGTTCAGCCTTCATCTTCATTGGATATCTATGATATAACTACATGTAGCTAAGATTCATAGCGTCTCCCTTCCCTCAACGCTATGCCGGCGACAAATACATTTCCCTGGTGGTAACTCGAACATCTCCATGGCGCACTTATTATTATCTTTGCGCCCTATTGGACCTTCATTAACTTCAGAAAATGGGCCGCCATGAATAAAAATACAGAAATGGCAGACTAAATGGCCATTCGTCGGTCAAAAATTAATTACAGACGTTAAAATTATCCCTATGGAGCCTCAAAATCACCTGAAATCGAGGGTCAAGAAGATGGGCATTTCCGTCATAATAGACCCCCTGTATACAGGGGATGATGATCACAACACCGGTTATGGTATTTTTATTCATGGCGGCCCTTTTTCTCAAGTTAATGAAGGTCCAATAGGGCGCAAAGGGAATAATAAGTGCGCCATGGAGATGTTCGAGTTACCACCAGGGAAATGTATTTGTCGTCGGCAGCGTTGAGGGAAGGGAGACGCTATGAATCTTAGCTATGATATAACGTGCGCTTCTGGCTTGAATACTCCATTCAGTTGGTCAAGGAAAAGGACCGAGCGTTAGTGTTTAATGGTACGATAGAGATGGTAAGAGGACACGATGGTGATGGGAAGATGGCGATGGTTCTATAATCATCGTCATGGAACCATCGCGATAGAACCATCACCGTCGCGCCATCGTATCATCGAACCAACGCGTTAGAGCAACACAGAAATTGAAACACTAAAAAAGTAAGATGGCAGGAACCGGCTACCGTAGAAAAATAGACCTTTCTCGATCATCTTTCCCAGGCCAGACTAATTCATGGTGATCGTCGAACAGGGACTGGTAATATGATAATGATATGATCTCAGGTAAATGACCGAGTGATCCATATAACGACAATAACATTATAAATGTACGAGACATCCTGAACAGAAGTTCCGGTTCAAAAGCTAGGACAAACTTAGGGACAAACACACCATATATTCGCCTTAGACCTATATCCACGATATAGCACAGCAATTAAGAACAACTACAAAAAAATGAAACATTTTGTATACTGTCATTTCATCATTCAAGTTTATTTCGTTATTTGGAATAAGTTAATGATTTGGCTTATTTCATCTTTTATTGTGTTACCTCCTTTTGCTTCCCAGCTATATCAAATTCACGTTGCAGTGTGACAACGTTGTTACAATATTGTAGTTTCATTGTTACAATGTTGTGATGACTACGATGTGACAGGGTAGATCTGTTGACTCCCAGTGAGGTTCAACACAACGTTTCTACAAGCGTTGTAGCAATGTGGGCTAAATGCGTTCAGTCTCGACAACTGCAAAAAGTGCGTTCGAATATGTAAGCTTATGAAACATACGTTTGTTGGTCACTTTTCTGGATAATTTTTCGCTCACCATCCCCAACTTGATCTATGACTTTGTGTCATGTCAAAAAAAGACTCAACTAAGCCGAACAATGGAGAATTCCTGCTCCAAATCACTTCTTCGAGATTTGAGATGCTATTTCTTCGAAAACATTTTGTTGGGCTAAATAAAAAGCTTATATTCAGCATCCTTACAAATTTGCTAAAAAAAGGCATCTTATCTTATTCATACATGCTGTATGTGGACATCTTTTGGGGATTTTGAGGATATGGTGATATTGTACCATTATGACAGTCCTATAAAATCCAACGTAAGTGGTCCAGATATCAGAACTTGGTAGGGAGACTCCAAACACCTTCAGGCTTGAAGTCTTCTGAAACTTCAAATGAAAGCCTGAAAAATATATGAATACAATTGCATTGTTGTTGTAATCCTTATACCGAGTTATCTCCCATTGCAGTTTATATACAACGTCTGAGCAACGTCAATACAACATTTTAACGCAACATTTCAGACGTACATATATAGGCCGGGAGCCAATGCTAGTTAAGGGGCCTAGAAGTTGCTTCCGTTCGTACCTCGAGTTAACCACTTTCTGAAGCTGTAGATTAACCCAGGGGTGGCAGGCCAAGGATTCGTGTGGGCATAAGGTGGCTTCAGAGACTTTGCTGTAAGCGGTGGTGATACTAATTTTCCATAAATATAGTGGGGGTAGGGGAACGTATAATCATTTGTTTATAATTGGAAGAATCAAAACGATAGATGTTATATATAAAAAAAAACCCTCATGATTTCCACTAGAGGAAAAAAAATATTTCAAAATTAATCGACGTCGCAATGACGTCATAATTACCCGTAACTTGATCCCCACTAATCTTGACCTATATACATAGTGGAAATGAATTTATGAACAAACTTTCTGGCATCATATCTTATCCCACTGGGGTCATAGTGCAAAATCATGTTGACAAAGGATCATGAGCATAGGCCTATCCAAAATCGCACGTTTTGCGTTTTCGTTCAATTTTCGCATTTCTTTGCCATAAAGCGCGTGGAATTCATTAATTTTTTTTTCTGGAATGATGTTTCTGTCGCCAGAAATATTGCCGAGAGAAATAGTTAGAAATCTTGAAAATCAGCTTTATAATCGGCCACAAAGTGATGTCATCGGAGCAGCCAAATTAGATTTTCTTTCATTTTCTGCTGGAGCTTTCAAATCTTGCGTTTAAACTATAGATCAGTCATTTTCTTTACTTTAACCGCACATTTATTGCAACTTGATTATCCAATGTTTTATATTCAGAAACATGTGAAACATACATGCATCAATCAAGGCCAGTGTGGATTTTGTGCATAGAAATCGTTAAAATTGGAAACATGCAATCTAGCCATAAATCTAATTATAGCCATCAAAATTCTCCCTCAATCACGATGAAAAAAATATACAAGAACATTCAATGAGAAGGCACCAACAGTCCGATTTATGTAAAAGTTGGAGTATTATTGATCAATAGTGCCTAAATGTATAAGAGTAGATAGCAAAACGAATATTCATCATCCGCAGATTATGTGGGATCAGACTAAAGGTCATTAGTGTAGGTAAACTTGGTGGAAATAGGAAAAAATAGTTAGCTATAATATTACAATATAGAAGCGAACAGCGCAAGCTAGAACAGGTCACTTGAGTCTTAGGAAGAAAACATATAGCAGACCAGAAAACTAATTGGCTGTGTTCACTGTCATCTGTTATGCATGCATGTACAACTACACATACTGTTTCTTCGTTTTGATAATTGAAACATGTATATCTTCTATCATGCCTGTGGTTTTAATATTGTATGTATCAAATTATTATAATTCCTTTTTCTGGGTAGCTTTGCATCGGTCAAGTAACCTCTACCTCATATCATATGGTATTGAACCACTCGTGGCATGTATACAAAGCAATAAGTCCACCCATCACCCTAAGCATGCATTTATTGGACATTGGCAATAATATACCCTTCTGAAGCATTTCAACACAGTTTTGTAAGTTCATCACTATTTTAAATTGTTGATTCTTAAAATGGTTATGATAATTCAAGGATTAAATCAAAAAATATTCCTGCTGGTTGTCTTTGTCGATAGTCTCCTACACTGGATGGAGGCATATACATTCTTGCTTAACCCTATCCGGTCTGGGCTATTTAGGACCTGTCCAGGCATGGGGAGTCCATTTCGGCCCTCTAAATATTTTTGTTACCCCTTATGCTATGGTGCTGAAACTTACCACACTATACCGTTGGGTCAAGCTCTATCAGTAAATGTAGAACAAAAATCCAAGATGGCCGCTATTATCTAAAACAAAAGAGGAATAATTCCATTACAATACTGTCCCTCGGCCACCATGTATGCGTACATGTATAAATTTATATCTTTGCCAAAATAGGAAATATTTTTCATAATTACCTCCACTAGTATCACCATTTTCTGTAATTGTGAACTTATCGTGCGGGGTAGTAGTAGCCTAGTCCGGCTGGCCTTATTTATTTGTTCTCCCAGACCATGAATCGTGATTTGATGTCTAATCATCTCGCTTTATATAGATGAGAAACTTATCAGACATCTCCAAATAAGGACAGAATGCAGAAACTTGTTTTAGTAAAATGAGGGTAAGTGTTTGATGAAAGTTCTATTCCATTGAAGCATTGTCACACCTACAAGACAAACGTATATCATTAAACGTAATAGTTCGTTTATCACCACCGACCGCCCCTGATTTTCTCGCCGTCCCAAACATTTCTTTAACATATATTTCTACAGTGTTTAAGACAAGTTCTTTCATGCAGCGTTTGTCGGCAAGCATGGAATGTCCATATGTCAGTCAGAAATTAGATTCGCAAGATGCTCCATTGGCCATAATCACTGATGACCTCAGCCGCCATCATACTTGTGTCACATAGCCCGCGTTATATCGTCATATGTCAGAATTGATGAATATTTATGCTAGATTATCCCGTTTGTAGTTTTATAAATCAGATGGTTTCCCGATCTCTACAATCCTTGAACAATCACATAATTTTAGCTGACAAAATGATAGAACTCTGGCGTTAACTGCTATTATTACCAGTTACCGGGACGTTCTCTGTAGGATATCCCTAATTTCGGCGTGTCATAAAACCTCCTATCAGACCGATAAAACAACATCGGCGGGCGGCGGGCCGATAATGAGCTGCAGCCGAATATCGGCCCGCTACCTGACCTTTGACACAGTGACGTAAGATCGGTGACTCGCGCTTACCATGGTGATGTAATGCTTTAGCAGACGACAACAAGAAGAGATCACTCTCTGATCTGTACGCGCGGAGTGAGAATGGACGAGCTCTCGCATTCACAATCAAGTGAACTTGATGAAACTGGTAATAATAGTAATAACATGATTTTTTTCGGGACATTATACTTTTTTATTGGCCCTCCATCAGTAATTAGCAGCCCGCCATAGTCATTAGCGGCCCTCGGGCCCTTCGGGCCCTTGGGCCGCTAATGACTATGTTGGGCTGCTAATTACTGATGTCGGGCCAATAAAAAAGTATAACGCCCTCAAAAATCATGTTATTGTTATATTATTACCAGTTACCGGGACGTTCTCTGTAGGATATCCCTAATTTCGGCGTGTCATAAAACCTCATATCAGACCGATAAAACAACATCGGCGGGCGGCGGGCCGATAATGAGCTGCAGCCGAATATCGGCCCGCTACCTGACCTTTGACACAGTGACGTAAGATCGGTGACTCGCGCTTACCATGGTGATGTAATGCTTTAGCAGACGACAACAAGAAGAGATCACTCTCTGATCTGTACGCGCGGAGTGAGAATGATATCCTCGTTGTTGTTTTTATTGAAGCTTGTTTTGAAACTGGTAATAATAGTAATAACATGATTTTTTTCGGGACATTATACTTTTTTATTGGCCCTCCATCAATAATTAGCAGCCCGCCATAGTCATTAGCGGCCCTTCGGGCCCTTGGGCCGCTAATGACTATGTTGGGCTGCTAATTATTGATGTCGGGCCAATAAAAAAGTATAACGCCCTCAAAAATCATGTTATTGTTATATTCTAACATGCTCCACGTTATAGCCATGCGCTGATTGGTCCAGACCTCAAAACATACGGAGATTAGCACACGATAATCTTCATTTGTTTGTTGTGATCTGTTTCATTCACGTGCCGAACTGGTGACGTCTCATTCTTGTGACGCAGTGCTACAAAGCTGAGCGACGATTGGTTCATTCACTGCGCAGTGGGCGGAGTTCACACAGCTGCAGCTCGTGAACGAACAGCACGCGCGCGCATGGCCTGCAAACCAGTCACGAAATTCTCGCATCAAAACGGGAATTTGCAGAAAATTTGCCATTCCGCTTATGAAATGAGGAAATATTTATCATTGTACATGTTAGAATGGAGTTAATGACCTTCTTAGTGAATATTATCGTGTAATAATTTTTCGATGTTTAGTTTTAGACCTCATCAAAAAACTAAACATCGAAATATTATTACACGATAATATTTACTAAGGCGGTCATTAACTCCTAAACAGATCTAGTCAGCTTTCATTGTCATGTTTAAAAACACTGGATGTTGGTAAGAAAGGTATAAATCTGCCATATCAGGTTAATATCCGGAGACAAGTTATACAACAGGACTACCTAGATTTAGCATCCTTTGCGTTCACCAGTCCGGTTCGTATACAATGGAGTTACCACTTAATAACTAATCTTTGTTTCAGTGAGCATACGTGATGGTAGACGTGCTCGTCGGTGTTCATTTTCTAAAGAAACCAGTTATGTTGCATCACAGTGCATGTCTATATTCTAGTAGAGTTATTCTTGTGGACACGTGGAAACCCAGTTCAGTGATAATATTCGCCTTGGCATCAGCCATTGATCTGTCGGCCTGACATAATATGTGGCGAGATCTCATTTGCTGGGAGGGTTATGAACATGCTTCAAAAACGATTTGGAGAATAATTACAAATGTATACATGTATGTTGCAAAATGTGCAAAATTATAATCAAGAATAATATCTTGTTTCTACGAAGTGGGCCCTCATTTACAAATTGTCCAGTAATGAGTGAGTGAGTGAGTCAGTCCATCCGAATCCTCTCGTCGGCAAAATAAGGAGAACCGTTGACATTAGAACCGTGATTGTTGGCATGAAGGTGCATAGGGGACTGGTACCAGCAAGTTCTGAGCTGACCTATACTTTTGATGAAAATTTCTGGTGATTGTTGATGAAAATCACTGGTGATTCTGACTTGGGCTGTGCCCATCTTAATATAGGCAGAATTGTAACTTGGGGATTTCCCAGAGTTCAGTTCGCGTCGGAGTCCTAGTGCCTATACCCTACTTCGTAGGTCCTGTGACGTTAGTCACACTGCCATGTTCGCAATTAAAAATACAAATAAAAAATAAAATTCGCCCATCCGCTCCGCTTTCGTGGAGTGTAGATGATAAACGAACTATTAAGATTATTGAACGTTATAGATGGTATTCTTCAGGATTAGAGGCTTTTATGGCTGCTTTCGTGACTTTCTGATATTTCGGTATGATGGGGGTACAGTAATTTATGCTGTAGTGTGCGTTAACGTGCGTCCAGTTGTCATGCAGTCTTGTTCCCGATAGAACCAGCTATGCTTTGATGTATAATGTTTCCACTTGTCTTGACCTATTCTAGAAAGAGAAACAACTTGGAAAGAAGTGTTTGTGAAATACAATAATTTTCAGGACATTTCCTTTGCCGAAATATCATCATGCACATCGAAAAGACAATGTCAGCTTAATAAACAAACGTAAATTGTACATCTGTACCAAATATTGGAGGTATTGTACGAAATTAAAGGAAAGAGAGAGAGAGAGAATTAAGGTTTAACGTCGCGTTCAGCAATATTTCAGCTGTATAGCGACGATCAAACAAAATTCTAAGTATTCAAGTTAATAACTTATAGTAATCCAACATATTAAAACATACCCACATTAACACACGCAACAAACCGATTTCTCTCAAAGAACAAAAGACACAGCCCTCTCTCAAATAGTATATGGATCTTTTATCAGATACATGTATTTTCAATTTCGATTTTTCAGTCCAGGATAGATGCTTCATATTGCCAACAGTGTTAAAAATGAGAGTTGTATTCTTCAACGTCCCAGTGTATCCACCTATCGATCCAATTTGGGTAAACCAAGATGGTAAATCAGGGGAATATCATATAGACGTCACGCTATGAAAACTTCGTGCGAAATGTTCGCCGATATTCCACGAGATCCCATAATAAGCCAATCACGACAATTTCTACCTTTCCTCTCTGACAATGACTGACGTTTAGTTCACGGAGATAAACATCTTCGCACGGCACAATCTTGATATTTTCTATCCCCTAACAAAGCTAGACTTTTCGGCTGGAGTAAACTCTTTGATCTTTACGCATTTCCACGCACGCTGTCTGGATATGACGCCATATTTGGATACTGTTTCACGGTAATGCTAATATATTAGACCACGTGCTACCGCGTGTAATTACTGTGGGTGTGATTTTGAAAGCTAGCCACCTGAATGGCTATCAATTTCAAATTCACACGGGATTTATATAGGGCTGAAGTCAGATATAATGTTCCGTGATATTTTATCTGAGTTTACTGAGATTGCTATCGATCCAGCCATCAAAAGATTTGTTTTCACTCCGAAAGTCCCATTTCCTAACCCAGGCCCTTAGCCTGACTGTGTATGACAAACGGGTGATTACCTCATATACGTCGTTCAACGCGTGACGATGGAATACATCGACCTAACCTGAATTCATACATGGGTTTAAGTTAAGAGGACAGGCGTTAGTTAGTTCCAGTTTGAGAACACGTTCAGTAGAGAGGACCAGATCGTCCACTAGATTCATCATGGAGATTTTGGGACTGGTTAATATACCCATATGGGTGCTCATCCTGGTAGTGTTATTCGTCTTATATTATCGGTAAGTAAATCATAGTAATTAGAGCATAGTATTATAGATGGGGGATAAAAAGTAATCGATAATCGGCAAGTATTATCCAGACTCTCTCAAATTAGACTGGTTGCTTCCGCTGTATACAGTACACAAGTGTGGGCCAACATTTGTCAACCTGTTAAACAGGCTCGTTTATTAGGCCTACTACTGTCTGCAAAACATGATTAGCTAGGCTGCGGTGAATTAGGCGTAATACTGCACGGTGTTAAAAATGAGAGTTGCTGCTGACCACAGGCATTATCCAACGTCCCAATGTATCCACTTATTGGTCCAGCCATCAGACGATTAGTTTTCATGTGGGCACTATGAAAGTTCCATTTCCTGACCCAGGCCCTCAGTCTGGCTGTGTATGACAAAACGAGTGTTTACATCATGTACGTCGTTATTAACGAGTGACGATGAAATACATCGACCTGGCCTGAATTCATATATTGTACATGGGTTTAAGTTATAAGAGGACAGGCGTTGGTTAGTTCTAGTTTGAGAACTCGTTCAGAAAACAGGACCAGATCGTCCACTAGATTAATCATGGAGATTTTGGGACTGGTTAATATACCCATATCGGCGCTCATCCTGGTAGTATTATTCGTCTTATATTATCGGTAAGTACATCAGATTAATTAGAGCAGAGTATCATCGATGAGGGGTTAAAAAGTAATCAATAATCGGCAAGTATTATCCAGACTCTCTCAAAATTAGACTGGTTACTTCCCCAGTATATCAATACAGTAGACAAGTGTGGGCCGACAATTGTCAACCTCCGAACAGAGTTGTCTCTCACTATGCCAGACAGGACCTCCCTGTCAAAATTCAATTATTCATGTAGCCCAGAACCAAAATATCATCTCGCAAACGTACATTTATCAGGCCAGTCTTCTTTATCAAATATACTCGATATAATGGTATTTGATTCCACCATGTTATAGACGTGTGTGACCCTTTGTTTTCGATTATTAAACGATGTTCAATTTTTTTTTTCAAAAGTAAATTCTGTTGGCTCTTAACAAGGTGAATTGTTTTTCGATAACTAATTATGGGCTCGTTTACGTCTACTGCTGTCTGCAAAATATGCTTAGCTAGGCTGTGGTGAATTAGGCGCAATATTGCAGCCTCATTCAGGAATAAATAGCAAAACACTTCAAGAAATCTCGTCACTTTTAAGCCGCTCCCAGCGCAGCCATATATCAGAATCTTAGCCATGCGCGGAGAGTGCCATAGGCTAATTTACCGCAAGAGACAAGCGGTCAACAGTTTCCAATGGTGCCGGTGTGGAGGCTAAGAATGTCCGGTGGCTAAGAGTGTCTGGTTCCTATCTTCTAACCCAGCTAGGACACTTTTCTCCACATTGGGGACAAGTGTCCGTCCTCGGTTCCAATAGAAAAGGATATGAAAAGGGACACTAATGACCGGGACATTCTTATCCATCACACCGGCAAGATATGATATTCCATATGTCAAATCCGTTTCGCTGTTCAGTATTTCTGATCCATATGATTTTCGTTAAAAACAGTCCTTATGTAAACAATGCTGTATCTCAGTCAACTTTGATTGTGATTGTTCATATGAACACCATGAATGTCTTGAAGTACATAAAGTTTGTACGGCCCCTAATTCAATATACACACATAAATTATGCATCTGTACGAAATATTTGAGGTATTGTAGGGAGTTAGAATTGTATATCGTTCTTTTATCAGATGCATTGCATTTTCAGTCCAGGGTAGATGCTTCATATGTTGTTAACGGTGTTAAAAATAAAAGTTGCTGCTGGCCACAGGCATTCTCCAACGTCCCAATCAGAAAATTTGATTTTATGTGGGCACTATGAAAGTCCCATTTCCTGACCCTGGCCGGAAAATCTGATCATCAAAGGGTGACTGGCTATGTATGACAAAACGAGTGATTACATCACGTACTTCGTTATTAACACATGGCGATAAAATACATCGACATAACCTGAATTCATACACGGGGTTAAATTAAGAGGACAGGCTTTGGTTAGTTCTAGTTTGAGAACACGTTCAGTGAACAGGACCAGATCGTCCACTAGATTCATCATGGAGATTTTTGGACTGGTTAATATACCCATATGGGTGCTCATCCTGGTAGTATTATTTGTCTTATATTATCGGTAAGAACATGATATTAATTAGAGCAGAGTATTATCGACGGAAGGTTAAAAAGTAATCGATAATCGGCATGTATTATCCAGACTCTCTCAAAATTAGACTGGTTGCTTGCCCTGTATATCCATACAGTAGACAAGTGTGGGTCAAAATTTGTCACCCTCCGAGCAGAGTTGTGTCTCACTATGCCAGATAGGACATCTCTGCCAAAAATTAAATTATTCGTATAACCCAGAAGCAAAACATCATCTCGCAAATGTACATTTAACAGGCTATTCTGCTTTATCAAAAATACTCGATATAAGGGTATTTGATTCCACCATAGTAGTATATAAAGTTGAAATTCCTTATTGTTGACCTACTTTTGAGGCGGAACTGGGGCGGGGTTTCCCAGTGGGGGTTTCCCCAGTGGGGGTTTCCCATGACGATCACGTGATCAAGGCATGTACTGACCTGTCCAGGCTATAGTTCCGGCAACCTGTAACCTTTGTATTCCTCCGCGGTGATGCGGTCTGGCGGTGATTCGGTCTCGGGAAAAAGCTTCCGCGGAGAAAAAGTAGTCCCCAGATAAAATGGTCCGATGGGGTCGAGTGAGGTATCAAAGTGAAGCTTAGGTGAAGGGGCATCTAATGGGCTGGGTGTGGGATTGAAATAGCGGCATTGTGCGCATGCGCGGTGGCCCAAGGGTATGGAAATAGACGTTTTGCAGCTAGGGGAGCTACTAATGGTCCAATGGGGTCGACTGAGGTATCAAAGTGAAGCTTATGTGAGGGGGCATCTAATGGGCTGGGTGTGGGGTTGAAGTATCGGCATTCTGCGCATGCGCGGTGGCCGAAGGGTATGGAAATAGACGTTTTGCAGCTAGGGGAGCTACTAATGGTCCAATGGGATCGAGTGAGGTATCAAAGTGAAGCTTATGTGAGGGGGGTATTTGATGGGGTGGGTGCATGTAAAATTTTTCCTGAAAAAAAAAAATACGGAACTCGGACTTTATCGAAAAACCTGGGAAAATGCCTATATGGGGTATGGGGGGTATATAGGTCGCCGGGCTTAACGGGGCTTGCCTATCAATAGAGTTATCTCCCTCTAGTTCCAGGGTGGGTGTATGTAAAAATTTTCCTGAAAAAATACGGAATACGGACTTTATTCTAAATTACGGGAAAATGCCTATATGGGGTATGGGAGGTATAGGACCATCCTGGGAAACCTACTTCTCCACATTTGCGGTATAGGTTGTGGGGTCGCGTTTTCTTAGTCTCGTCAAAACAAACATGATAAGAAGTGTCCCGGAGCGAAACGGTGAAATTTTTGAAAAAAGTCACCGAGCCTCATATAGTCCCATACTAGAGTATAGGACCGATGTTTGTCCCCCCTGGGAAACGTACTTCTATACATTTGCGGTAGGGTTGTGGGGTCTCGTTTTACTCGTCTCGTCATTTAGAACATGATAGGAGGTGTCCCCGTGCGAATCGGTGAAATTTTTGAAAAAGTACGATATAGCCCCATATAGACATATATATATAAATATATATTCCCATACTGGGGTATAGGACGGATGTTTGTCCCCCTGGGAAACACACTTCTATATATTTGCGGTAGGGTTGTGGGGTCTCGTTTTACTCGTCTCGACATTTAGAACACGATGGGTAGGGTTGCGGAGCGAATTGGTGAAATTTTTGAAAAAAGTCACCGAGGCCTGGGTAGGCCCATAGGCCTATATACTGCATGGCTATGGGTGTATAGGGCCATACGGGGTGGACATGTTGGAGTCTAGGTGAGTCCCTGGTGGTCCAATGGGGTCGAGTGGGGTCTTATTTTGAAGCTCTCGTGCAGGAGCATCCGACTGGGCTAATGGTTCGTCCGTGTTCGATAGTCTGCGCATGCGCAGTCTGGCCGTAGTATAGAAAACAGGCATTTTGGGTGCTATGTAGGGGTGTGTTTGGGTTAGAGATGGGCTAATCACGGTTCGAATGGGTCGTGTGAGGTCTCAAAGTGAAGCTTGTGTGGGGTAGAGTCAGAATGGTGTGTTTTTGAATGCAAGTCGCGTTAATCTGCGCATGCGCAGTTGGTTGTAGTAAGTAAAGTGGCCATTTTGGGGCAGTGAAGGAAGGTATTTGGGGTCGAGATGGGCTATTCACGGTTCAAATGCGTCCTGGAAGGTGTCAGCTTGTAGTTCTCGGGGTGTACATTCCGATTTGAGGGATGTTCCCGTCATCTGTGACGTCATCAGTGACGTCATCGGTACGAGTAGTAAGTAAAGTGGCCATTTTGGGGCAGTGAAGGAAGGTATTTGGGGTCGAGATGGGCTATTCACGGTTCGAATGCGTCCTGGAAGGTGTCAGCTTGTAGTTCTCGGGGTGTACATTCCGATTTGAGGATGTTCCCGTCATCTGTGACGTCATCAGTGACGTCATCGGTACGAGTAGTAGCGAAAGTGGCCATTTTCGGGCAGTACATGAAGGTATTTGGGGTCGACATGGACTATTCACGCTTCGAATGCGTCCTGGAAGGTGTCAGCTTGTAGTTCTCGGGGTGTACATTCCGATTTAAGGCATGTCCGCGTCATCTGTGACGTCATCAGTGACGTCATCAGTACGAGTAGTAAGTAAAGTGGGTATTTTGGGGCAGTGAAAGGAAGGTATTTGGTGTAGAGATGGGCCATCCTTGGTCCGAATGCGTCCTGGGAGGTGTCATTTTGTAGGTCTCAGGGTGTAGACCCCGATTTGGGGGCTGTTCACAGCATCTGTGACGTCATTGGTGACTTCATCAGTACGAGTAGTAGCGAAAGTGAGCATTTTGGGGCAGTACATGAAGGTATTTGGGGTCGACATGGACTATTCACGGTTCGAATGCGTCCTGGAAGGTGTCAGCTTGTAGCTCTCGGGGTGTAGACCCCGATTTGAGGCATGTTAGCGTCATCGGTGACGGCATCAGTAGGAGTAGTAGCGAAAGTGAGCATTTTGGGGCAGTGAAAGGAGCTATTTGGTGTAGAGATGGACCATCCTTGGTCAGAATGCGTCCTGTGGGCTGTCATCTTGTAGCCTTCGGACACCTGTGACGTCATTGGTGACGTCATCAGTAAGGAGTAGTAGCGGAAGTGAGCCTTTTGGGGTAGTGAAGGATGTTATTTGGTGTGGAGATGGACCATCCGCGGTGCGAATGCGTCATGGGAGGTGTCATGTTGTAGATCTTGGCGTGTAGACCCCGATTTGAGTGATATCCACAGCATCTGTGACGTCATTGGTGACGTCATCAGTACGAGTAGTAGCGAAAGTGGGCGTTTTTTAGCAGTGAAGGTTGTTACTTGGGGTAGACATGGACCACCCGCGGTGCGAATGCGTCGTGTGAGGTGTCACCTTGTAGCAACGCCCACCAACGCCATTCTGAATGCTTCAACGCCCTGGTGAAATAGCTCAGAAGCTCTGATATTCCATGGAATTGTCACTAATTCTTCGAAATGCAGTGATGCCCGTCAACGCCCGTCGTTACACCCGTTACGGTTTCGAGTGATACGCCTGACAACATCGAACATTTTCTGGAAGATGCGGTGGATGTTCCCAGCGATCTGTTACCCGAAGATCATCCAGTGCGTGAGATGTATCGACGCCATTGGTACATGATCCGACACTGTTTTCATCGGCATCGCCCGATATTGGACTTATATAATTTCCGGTTGGAAGAAAACATCCATAGCTACGTGGAAGCCATATTCAACGACCAAGATACAGCCTTCAAGTTAAATTTCACTTTTGGATACATTCTTCGCCATAAAGAGACAGACCAGCTCCGTTACTTTTATCCCAGCAATAATACCCGGGTGTTTGACCAGCCTTTCACCATTATCCATCGTGCGTCACTGGAGACGATGCTGAAGGAACTGGACAGCGTGGATAGTTTGGAATGGGTACGACAACAACGACAAAACACAAAATGGCAAGTGGAGAGGGTGACCAATGTTACGTTCTTCGTGGTTAAGCTGACCACCATCCCCATCGAATGAAAGTATTCACCCATGCACTGATAGATACTCAGAATGCACAAACAACTATCTGAGTATATGTGGCCTCAACGGTATCCTGGCCTGCCCGATGACGATTAGAACAAACGGTTCAGAGCGAACATGGCCAAAGATGGAACTTTCTGAAATGGCGACTTCTGATTGGACAAGAGTAGCCGAGAATACATCTAAAGGACAGGAACGAATATGAAACATGCAAATGGTGGCCTCTGATTGGAAAAGAATCTTCTTGAATTGTAAATATACCCAACGCGGCTCCCCCAGCGTGGGTATGATGTAACATTGGGGAGAATAAACTATATGAAGAAACTTCTTGTTGTTGTTGTTCTCTCATGTGTCATCCTTGTTGCTGTTGTTGTTCTCTCTCCGGTCTATATCATGGCGTTATGTTAGAGTGTTAAGGTGTAACGACGGGCGTTGACGGGCATCACTGCATTTCGAAGAATTAGTGACAATTCCATGGAATATCAGAGCTTCTGAGCTATTTCACCAGGGCGTTGAAGCATTCAGAATGGCATTGGTGGGCGTTGCTACAAGGTGACACCTCACACGACGCATTCGCACCGCGGGTGGTCCATGTCTACCCCAAGTAACAACCTTCACTGCTAAAAAACGCCCACTTTCGCTACTACTCGTACTGATGACGTCACCAATGACGTCACAGATGCTGTGGATATCACTCAAATCGGGGTCTACACGCCAAGATCTACAACATGACACCTCCCATGACGCATTCGCACCGCGGATGGTCCATCTCCACACCAAATAACATCCTTCACTACCCCAAAAGGCTCACTTCCGCTACTACTCCTACTGATGACGTCACCAATGACGTCACAGGTGTCCGAAGGCTACAAGATGACAGCCCACAGGACGCATTCTGACCAAGGATGGTCCATCTCTACACCAAATAGCTCCTTTCACTGCCCCAAAATGCTCACTTTCGCTACTACTCCTACTGATGCCGTCACCGATGGTGACGCCTACACCCCGAGAGCTACAAGCTGACACCTTCCAGGACGCATTCGAACCGTGAATAGTCCATGTCGACCCCAAATACCTTCATGTACTGCCCCAAAATGCTCACTTTCGCTACTACTCGTACTGATGAAGTCACCAATGACGTCACAGATGCTGTGAACAGCCCCCAAATCGGGGTCTACACCCTGAGACCTACAAAATGACACCTCCCAGGACGCATTCGGACCAAGGATGGCCCATCTCTACACCAAATACCTTCCTTTCACTGCCCCAAAATACCCACTTTACTTACTACTCGTACTGATGACGTCACTGATGACGTCACAGATGACGCGGACATGCCTTAAATCAGAATGTACACCCCGAGAACTACAAGCTGACACCTTCCAGGACGCATTCGAAGCGTGAATAGTCCATGTCGACCCCAAATACCTTCATGTACTGCCCCAAAATACCCACTTTCGCTACTACTCGTACTGATGACGTCACAGATGACGCGGACATGCCTTAAATCGAAATGTACACCCCGAGAACTACAAGCTGACACCTTCCAGGACGCATTCGAAGCGTGAATAGTCCATGTCGACCCCAAATACCTTCATGTACTGCCCGAAAATGGCCACTTTCGCTACTACTCGTACCGATGACGTCACTGATGACGTCACAGATGACGGGAACATCCCTCAAATCGGAATGTACACCCCGAGAACTACAAGCTGACACCTTCCAGGACGCATTCGAACCGTGAATAGCCCATCTCGACCCCAAATACCTTCCTTCACTGCCCCAAAATGGCCACTTTACTTACTACAACCAACTGCGCATGCGCAGATTAACGCGACTTCCATTCAAAAACACACCATTCTGACTCTACCCCACACAAGCTTCACTTTGACACCTCACACAACCCATTCGAACCGTGAATAGCCCATCTCTAACCCAAACACACCCCTACATAACACCCAAAATGCCTGTTTTCTATACTACGGCCAGTCTGCGCATGCGCAGACTATTGAACACGGACGAACCATTAGCCCAGTCGGATGCTCCTGCATGAGAGCTTCAAAATAAGACCTCATACGGCCTCATAGGATCATTAGGGACTCACCTAGACTCCAACATGTCCACCCCGTATGGCCCTATACACCCATAGCCATGCAGTATAGGCCTATGGGCCTACCCAGGCCTCGGTGACTTTTTTCAAAAATTTCACCGATTCGCTCCGGGACCCTTGCTATGATGTTCTACATGACGAGACGTGAAAAACGAGACCCCACAACCCTACCGCAAATGTATAGAAGTGGGTTTCCCAGTAGGATAAACATTGAACCTATACCCCAGTATGGGAATATATATTTATATATATATGTCTATATGGGGCTATATCGTACTTTTTCAAAAATTTCACCGATTCGCTCCGCAACACTTCCTATCGTGTTCTACATGACGAGACTAAGAAAACGAGACCCCACAACCCTACCGCAAATGTATAGAAGTACGTTTCCCAGGGGGACAAACATCGATCCTATACCCCAGTATGGGCCTATATGGGGCTCGGTGACTTTTTTCAAAAATTTCACCGATTCGTGCCGGGACACTTCCTATCATGTTCTAAATGACGAGACGAGTAAAACGAGACCCCACAACCCTACCGCAAATGTATAGAAGTACGTTTCCCAGGATGGTCCTATACCTCCCATATAGGCATTTTCCCGTAATTTAGGATAAAGTCCGTATTCCGTATTTTTTCAGGAAAATTTTGACATACACCCACCCTGGAACTAGGGGGAGATAACTCTATTGACAGGCGAGCCCCGTTAAGCCCGGCGACCTATATACCACCCATACCCCATATAGGCATTTTCCCAGGTTTTTCGATAAAGTCCGTTTTCCGGGGGGTTTTTTCAGGAAAAATTTTACATGCACCCACCCCATTGCCTGAATGCCTCTTCACCTAGGCTTCACTTTGATACCTCACTCGACCCCATTCGACCATTAGGGGCTCCCCTAGCTCCAAAACGGCTATTTCCATACCCTTGGGCCACCGCGCATGCGCACAATGCCGCTATTTCAATCCCACACCCAACCCATTAGATGCCCCTTCACGAATGCTTCACTTTGATACCTCAGTCGACCCCATTGGTCCATTAGGGGCTCCCCTAGCGCCAAAACGTCTATTTCCATACCCTTCGGCCACCGCGCATGCGCAGAATGCCGATATTTCAACCCCACACCCAGCCCATTAGATGCCCCTTCACCTAAGCTTCACTTTGATACCTCACTCGACCCAATCGGACCATTTTATCTAGGGACTACTTTTTCTCCGCGGAAGCTTTTCCCCGCGACCGCATCACCACCAAAACCGCATCACCGCGGAGGAATACAAAGGTTACAGGTTGCCGGAACTATAGCCTGGACAGGTCAGTACATGCCTTGATCACGTGATCGTCATGGGAAACCCCCACTGGGAAACCCCCACTGGGAAACCCCGCCCCAGTTCCGCCTCAAATTTTACCCGGGGGAACAAATAAGTAGGTCAATACTAAGGAATTTGCTCTTTCTATACTACTGAGATATCAAAGTTAATATACGGTAATAAATACGATCACTACGACCACGGCGAAGCGGTCCGCCATTTTGGATTCTCCGTGAAAGTCGGCGCGACATTTAATTCGAACACTCGCGTTTTTCTAGAATTCGCTCAACAAATAATTCGAAAGTAGTCAATTTTTGGAGTGCTGAGTTTCATCACTACATCGCGAATTAATAGGGAAATTACCGTAATCTGTGGATTTCTGCTTTTTTCTATAAGTTTGGTACTGGTGTATGGTATGGTTGTAATGATAGTACAATGTGACTATCAAACCAAACAATACCAAGGCATTCCATCAATACATTTGAGAAGCTGAAACACATTGTTGAAGTTACATGGCCTATCTAACGGAAGGAAAACCTACATGATGACCATCTATAGTGCAGCCACATGATCCAGTCCAATTCTATACATTTGACAATGTTTGCAGGTTACGAAATTAGGGGAAAACACAGAAAACCAGACATTTATGGATATGCTTTGCCAATATGCTTAATTTCATAGCAAATCTTCCATTTCTCCTTTGCCAACTACTTTTCACAGGATGTTACTGGACTGTTTGCTGGTAACTGGTCAATACAGTAAACTCTGTAATAATTCAATCACCGACTCCCAAATTTTACCTTGACGTTTGATCTGTCAATTGGATCACCTCATTGTGAGTGAAACCACCAGATCCTGTCTTTGTAGTATCATTTCACCAATGTTTGAACAGTTTTAATAAATTTGATCACCCTAATATATTTGGGTGAGAAAATGCACATCCTGTGATCAAATTATTAGACCATTTATAGTTTTCATGATATCTGACAATAATTAATAAATTACTCAATTATAGGATTTAAATCATAGGATTTAAAATTTATCACCATAAAATCAGGCCATGATAACATTTACTGGAATAGGATGTCGACAGAATGGTCCATAAACCATGTGACTTATTTGATGGTTTAATGTGTGTAGTCTTCACTCCCCCTGCTTCTTTATGCTTACTGTCAAAGACAACTTGAGTGGAGAGAAATGTGGGATGATTACAATACAAACTTCTACTTTCAAGGTGTTTTCAAAGCTTACCTTGGTTAGAACTGTACACATTATCGTATTCAGGTAACCAATACGTGCCTCTGTCATTTGTTTATGTACAGACTGGTGAACTTCAAATATGTCCTGACCCGCTTCACAAACAATCACATGTACAATAACACATGATGTAAACACAGCAGATTTTGAGTTGTGTTGAAGGTGTCCTACTAAATCTGGGAATGCCAGAGACACTCTTGCGTTGTGGCTATTATCATTAACTTTATGGAAATACACCACTGAATTTACACCAGCTGAGATATCTTGATGGGAATGGCAACACTGCACCTGAAAAATTATCAAAAAATGGGAAAATATATTTTAGAAGAATCAAACGATTAGGTGTGACCAATTGTAAATTTTATAGCATCTGATAATGGTCAGTAACATAATGAAGAATATAAAGATGCCAATACAGAAACATTTGAAAACATTACCTGCCGGAATAAAAACGTTCTAGGCTTTATCAAAACCCGCTCTCAAAAAGATTGGACTCAGATGAGTAAATGTGCTTATTTTTCAAGCTTGTAGAACATAAAGAGGAAAATTTCCAATCTTGTATTCAGAAGGAAAAGTGTTGTGCAATATCATTGTTCCACTTTCTCAATTAACCACTGGAGGCAGCACTTATCAAGATCATTGACATTAGAACATTTCATTTCAGCAAACTGTAACATGATGTTGGATTTGGGCACAATAAATATTGCCAATGTTTATAACTATAGAACATACTTGAAAACAATATCAATCAAACACAGATGAAAATTAAGTTAATTTTGCGAACACAAAATTGAAATGCAACTCGCACTATAACAATAGACTGACAGACAATATCCACTGATCAGTCTGGAATACAATAACATACCTCAACAGATCTAGTAGAGAAGAATGTTTTGATACCATTTTGAGAGGCATTGTCATTACAGTTGACCAATGCTACTCTGATGTATTTCTCTGTAAGATGAAAGCAATATATACACGTATGAATATAAAGAAATCCTTCAGTGACAGACTAACTATAAACAAGAGTCAAAATTGAATTCAATATACACCTGAACATTTAACATTCAACAATTAGCTTTCCCCTATCACAGCATTGCCTCACTTGCAACTTCAGTGACCCTTGACCCTTGCAACTTCTACAGACCTGAACTAAAGTGAACAAGAACATTCGGCAATTTGACCTCTTCTTGTGTATGGTATACCAAAAGGTTGATAACAATCCACAGTGCTTTCGTTTAAAGGGAGGGATTGCTCTCGCTTCCCCTTAGCTGCTCTCAATTAGATTTCAGGGGAGTGAAAAACAGCTCCAGTCAATAATGGCAATCATATATAAAATAACACACATCACTCTTCTCATCACCCAAATCGCTCTTCTAAGAATTGTCTAGTAGGGTTGTTTTTTGCTCTCCTACTGTTTTCCAACAAGAAGCACTGAATCCATAACCTGTAGCTGAAGATACTGCACAAACAACTTAGATATGGTAGCAAATTTGAGAGGAATCAGAACATTACATGTATTTCCATATAATTAGCAAATTAAAACCTGATCAATATGCTTGAATTGCAAAGATTCTAATATTCGCCTTGAGCTATGGTAAACAATGTGTACATGGTGTATGCCAAGTTTGACAGAAATTGTGCATGTGATTTCCAATGAAAAAGACAATAACATATTAAGACATTTCAGGCTAATGAAGACAACTTTATCCTGCAAATCAGCAATCCCAAGCGATATCTCCTGGAATGGTATATGCATACAAAATTTGAGAAGAATGTGATGAGCGGTTCTCCAGTTATTGCCCGGAAATAAATTTCGGATTTTGCCACCGCCAACTGTATGTGCAAGTGGGCAAAATGCAATCCCAAGCGACATCACATGGCATGGTATATGCATAACAAATTTGAGAAGAATCTGATTAGTTGTTCTCGAGTCATTACGTGGTAACAACTTTTGGATTTTGCCACCAGGTGGTGCTACCTGTAGGCGCAAGTGGGTGGAACACAATCCCAAGTGACATCGTCATGGTTGCTATATAGCTGAAATATTGCTGAACGCGACATTAAACCGTAATTCTCTGTCTCTCTCTTCTGGCATGGTATACTAAATTTAATATTAACCGGAAACAAATTTTTGATGTCGCCACCAAGTGGTGCCACCTGTAGGTGCAAGTGGGTGCAATGCAATGTCAAGCAACAACTCATGGCATGGTATATATGCATACCAAGTTTGGGAAGAATCTGACAAGCGGTTTTCAAGATATTGCCCAGAAATGAATTTCGGATGCATGGACGAATGCACATATGGATGCAAGGATGTGTTATCTCAAGTAATTGCCCAGAAATGAATTTCGGATGCATGGATGAATGCACATACGGATGCAAGGATCGACGAACACATGGACAGATGCACGAATACCAGTACTAGAGATTCAAATTGTATTCTAAGCCTAATAATGTCATTAAGTTCACCTTTCAAAGCACCTTCTGCTGCATACAGATCTTTCTTCAAAGTTACCTAGTAAAAACAAAAATACATGCAGGAATGAATTACTTTCAATATACATGTAGACACTTTTCATAACCCCTGCTGTTTTGCGCTGGCACTGGCTATTAATGTCAAGTGATGTCGCCTCCAGCTACTGACACATGTTAACTCAATGTAAACTGAACACATATCACAATATAATCGAGCAAAACTCTGCCAATGTCTATCCGATTTTCAGTTTAGTTATTCTTAAACCTGAAGAGACACTGGCAAGAAATACTTTATTTATAAGTACAAACCTTCACAACAGAAGCGTATTTAAAGCATTCATTCATCAGATTTTCATATGTCAGTGTCAAATATCCGTTGATCCTTCGTGTCTTGGTAGGTTAGTCTGTTTGCATCACACTTGTATCAGAACAAAAATCAGTGACAAGCTGATATATAAAAGGTCATATACCACAGGATAGCATACCTTCCATAAGTAGTCCGGTCCGTCTATTAACTTGGCCTTTGTCCCTGTGTATTTCATTGCCAAATGTAGACATTCAGTTCCATAATCCAAGTCATACTCTGTACTCTACAAAGGTCAGAAATACTATTATTGGCAGCAAATGTGGCTACATCATAATCTTGTTTAAGGATTGTAATCAGGAAAAGCAAATACCAAGTGTAGAGTTAAGATGGTTCAATATATAGTTAATGTAACAAAATCTGAAAATTTACCCGACATGTACCTTTAAATAAATATACAGGAATTTTCTTCTTTTTTGATTTTCATATTTTGGAAGTGACATAAGTTATTCCCCTGTGATACAATATCAGTCAAAATATTAAGTCAGATGAAAACCTGAGCAGTTGAAGTCCAGACGTTGAAACAATTGATTCAGTTTGGAACTGTATCTGTTCAGTTTTTCAAAAGTTATTGTCCAGAAACAAAATTTTAACTTTGCCCTTACGTGGCGCCACCTATAAGTAGATCGGCATGAAAAACAATCCCAAGCGTTATCTTGAGGTGAGGTAACCACATACCAAATTTGAAAAGAATCCATTTAGTTTTTCAAAAGTTATTGTCCGGAAACAAAATTTTAACTTTGCCCCCAGGTGGCACCACCTATAGGTGGATTGAGGAGAAAAACTATCCCAAGCGAGATCCTGAGGCCAGGTAGCCACATGCCAAATTTTAAAATAATCCATTCAGTTTTTCAAAAGTTATTCCGGAGCGATCTTAAGGCGAGGTACCCACAAACCAAATTTGAAGACTTCATTCCATTTTTCAAGAGATATTGTTGGGAAACGAAAAATTTGACTTGGCCCCAGGTGGTACCACCTATAGGCAGACCGGTGTGAAAACAATGCCAAGTAGAAAATTTGAAAAGAATCTGTTCAGTTTTATTATTTATATAAGTTATCTGGAAACAAAATTTTAACTTGACCCCCCGGTGACACCAACTCTAGTCGGATCAGCACGAAAAACAATCCCAAGCGAGATCTTGAGGTGAGGTATTCACATACCAAATTTGAAAAGAATCTGTTCAGTTTTCAAAAGTCATTGTCAGGAAACAAAATTTTAACTTTGCCCCCAGGTGGTGCCATCTATAGGAGGATTGGCATGAAAAACAATCTCAAGCGAGATCTTGAGGTGAGGTGCCCACAAACCAAATTTGGAAAGAATTCATTCAGTTTTTCAAAAGTTGTTGTCGGGAAATGAAATATTAAGTTGGCCCCCAGGAGGCATCACATATAGGCAGATCGGTGTGAATACAATCCCAAGGGAGATTTTTAGTCGAGGTATCCACATACCAAATTTTAAAAGAATCTGTTCAGTTTTTCAAAAGTTATTGTCCGGAAACAAAATTTTAACTTGGTGATGCCAACTATAGTCTGATCAGTGCGAAAAACAATCCAAAGAGAGATCTTGAGGCGAGGTATCCACATACCAAATTTGAGAAGAATCCGTTCACTCTTTTAAAACTTATTGTCTGGAAACAAAATTTCAAATTTGCCTCCAGTTGGCGCCACCCATAGGCGAATCAGTGTGAAAAACAATCCCAAGCAAATCTTGAGGAGAGGTACCCACATACTAAATTTGAAAAGAATCCGTTCCGTTTTTCAAAAGTTATTGTCCGGAAACGAAGTCGGACAGACGCATGGGCAGACGCACAGACGGACCCCAATACCATATTCCCGCTTTAGCCCTTCGGACATTGGGGGACAAAAATTACTGTTCAGTATTCAGGAAAAGGAATGAAGTTCCTTGGCACTATGCATCCTACCAGCACATGTACATGACTCTTTGTGAATAAGAAAGGGTGGAAACTCTAGTAGTTTACTGTTCATTACCTTTCACAGATAGTGGATATCTGCTTCATCAGGTGAAGTGAAATTTATAAAAATTAAGCACATATCTGTGAAAGCTTGAGGCCAATATTTAGTTAGTCTTAAAAGTGTTACCATTTGTTTACAGGTATGCTATGAGGACTAATACAGCTTCCCTCCTATATGTATATAAGCACATGTATCAATTTCTGACCTTGTCGTATGCAGTTCTGATGACATCATACTGGAAGGCTTGTGGCATTTCACTCGCCCTGTACCGGCTTCTGTCAAGCGACTCATCTAGAAAGTTATCACTGTCCGTTGATATCACAGTGGAAACTAATGGTCTCACAACACCTGCCGCCTGAGTAAACAAACAAAATATTGGCATTATTATATGAACATAAAAATATTTGCAGTATAGTCCTCATGAGCTAGATGTAACATCAATGAATGTATTAAATCAATGAGTAGCGAGTGAGTCATGTGTAATTCAGGTTAGTTAGAAAGCTAAGGTGAGAGAATTAATCACTCTTATCAAGGAGTAAATCTTAAAATCTATTCAATTTCCAGAAAATGCAGCTCTAGGGTTTGCTGCAATATGTATTTAAAAGTCACAGCAGGGGTGACAACTCTTGAGCACATGCAATTGTCTCCCCTGTTTGAAACACTACAGGTCTGCCACCATTCATCCTATCAAACCAATGACTGCAGGAATGTTAGCATCAGTGCAATAATAGCCAGTGATCATTTCACCAAAAACACAAGCTCCAGTATCAGATGCACTTTCAAGACACAGGTCTCGCTGAATAACACACCCTGGTGGCAATGCATCCCAGCAAACTACCTAATTTTATACCTTGAGGTCCAAGGGATAGTCATCAAGATTAGTGTAGTAATATTTGTCAATAATTAATCATGCCAAGAACCCAAGTGCAGTATATGCACTTAAAAGACACAGGTCTCCTGGTCCCTTACAGTAGATATGTGATAAAGTTCAAATTGTTTTCCAAACTTGATAATTTCATACCCCGTGTATTTTTGCAGCCATGGCAACTTGAGTAATCAGATCAATATGAGCAAATGGTCGGACAGCATCATGGATAATCACAACATCAGGTAATGGGTCTAAAACAAATAAAACAGAGGGTTATCATACCACACTGAAGACAAGACAGAATGATAATCACAACATCAAGTGTTGGGTCTAATGAAAATAAGACAGAGGTTTCCCATACTGTACTGCAGACAAGACAGAGTGATATTCACAACATCAGGTGCTGGGTCTTCTAATGAAAATAAAACTGAAGTTTGCCATACCATACTGAAGACAAGATAGACTGATAATCACAATATCAGGTACTGGGTCTACTATAGACAACATGAGGCAGCACCTAAAAGGTGCAACAACCCCTCAGCCAGACAGTTTTAGTCAGTGTATATTGGTACACAATGAATGAAAAATGCATATGTAAAAGCCTGAAAGATTTGGTTGAATGCAGAAGATGCTTTAGCAGTGGCTTGTAAAAGATTAAAATATGATAAATTCAGTGTGGGATGTTGGATGCATTGAAGGATTATAATAAATATTTTGACATAGCGCGTGCGAAAAATATGGCGGAAGAACAGAAATATTCTGAACAAAAACAAAAGGCTTCAAGCCATTTTGGCTTTGAACCCTAATAATAATCTAAACAATAATAAAAGTCTTTGATAGCAATAACTGTATGAATCCCTGTGTACCTGTTGATTGTCTGTCTCTTTCCATCTGTGATGAAGCAGAGGATGAGGATGGGTGGATGGCAATCCAAACAGCCTTGTGATATGAATAATATGTTTCATGGACACCAAATTGTATATCTGTGAGTTTGAAATTGGTGAAAATCTGGTCAATGGTTGTCGTAAGATCTGTGGTTGCATGGGGTGTGGATTAAGGGAAAGAGCCCATGCTCTTGGAAGAAGTCGTTTATCTTGGTTGTTTCAGCCGAGTCGACAGCAAAGTCATTGTTGAAGTCTCCAAGTATGACAACATTAGTCGCTGAACAGTGGCTCCTTAGTGATGTAGAAAGTCCGCCCAATCAGAGAAACCAGTTCTGTCATTCATCGTAAGTTTCTTGATGCACTGATGATGTATATCAAATTTTACATCGAACACTTGAACGGTATCAGAGAGATCATTAATGATTTTGCATAAATTAAAGATGGCCGCCTATCCTTCCGGTCATTCAGAGGAACTGATCTTCATTGCGAGTGTCTTGATACATCGATGCTGTATACCAAGTTTCATATAGAACACTTAAATGGTATCCGAGATATATATCATTAAAGATTTTGCATCAATTAAAGATGGCCACCAAGATTTCCACCCAATCAGAGAAACCAGTTCTGTCAATCATCACAAGTCTCTTGCTGCATCGATGATGTTTACCAAATTTTATATCGAGCACTTAAACGGTATCAGAGAAACCAGTTCTGTCATTCATCGTAAGTTTCTTGATGCACTGATGATGTATATCAAATTTTACATCGAGCACTTGAACGGTATCAGAATGATTTTGCATAAAGTAAAGATGGCCGCCTATCCTTCCGGTCATTCAGAGGAACTGATCTTCATTGCGAGTGTCTTGATACATCGATGCTGTAAACCAAGTTTCATATAGAACACTTAAATGGTATCCGAGATATATATCATTAAAGATTTTGCATAACTTAAAGATGGCCACCAAGATTTCCACCCAATCAGAGAAACCAGTTCTGTCATTCATCATAAGTCTCTTGCTGCATCGATGATGTTTACCAATTTTATATCGAGCACTTAAACGGTATCAGAGATAGAGATCATTAATGATTTTGCATAAATTAAAAATGGCCGGCCATCCTTCCCGCCTCTCAGAAGAATTGATGTGGTTATTCAGTGCAAGTCAAGTCTCTTGATACATCGATGCTGTATACCAAGTTTCGTATAGACCACTTCAATGGTATCAAAGAAATACATCATTAAAGATTCTGCATAAATTAAAGATGGCCGCCAAGGCTTTCACCTAATCAGGAAAACTGGTTTGGTCATTCCTTCAAAGTTTCTTGATGTATCGATAATCTCTACAAAGTTTCACACTGAACAGCAAAATGGTTTCCGAGATACACAAGATTCATGGTTTCGCATAAATTAAAGATGGCCGTCAAAGTTTCCACCCAATCGGGTCCAGATTCAATAGGGTTCTGGGTAATGAGCATATGGATGTGCACGGCAAGTTTGGTGTGCCTGGGGTAAGTCGTTCTAAAGAAAGCTTGGTAACGAGAAGTTTCGTATAGAACACTTCAATGGTATCAAAGAAATACATCATTAAAGATTCTGCATAAATTAAAGATGGCCACCAAGGCTTTCACCTAATCAGGAAAACTGGTTTGGTCATTCTTTCAAAGTTTCTTGATGTATCGATAATCTCTACAAAGTTTCACACTGAACAGCAAAATGGTTTCCGAGATACACAAGATTCATGGTTTCGCATAAATTAAAGATGGCCGCCAAAGTTTCCACCCAATCGGGTCCAGATTCAATAGGGTTCTGGGTCATGAGCATATGGATGTGCACGGCAAGTTTGGTGTGCCTAGGGTAAGTCGTTCTAAAGAAAGCTTGATAACGAGAAAGCTGTGATGGTTTCGCATAAATTAAAGATGGCCGCCAAAGTTTCCAACCAATCGGGTCCAGATTCAATAGGCTTGTGGTTGACCACCCAACAATTCTGTATACCAAATTTGAAGTCTCTGGAAGGAACGGTTCGGTTTCTAGATCGATCACAAGAATTGTTGACGACCGGACGACCGGACGACCGTACGACTGGACGACCGAACGTACATGCCAACGACAAGACCCCGCAGCCTAATAGGCTGAGGGGTAAAAATGATTAATTGCGCAACAGAGAGAGGGAGAGAATTCAGGTTTGACATCAGGTGATGGGCATACTGCAGACTACACAGATTGATAATCACAACATCATGTGCTGGGCCTACTGCAGACAAACAGATTGATATCACATCATCAGATGCTGGGCATACTGCAGACTACACAGATTGATAATCACAACATCATGTAGTGGGTATACTGAAGACAAAACAGATTGATATCACATCAGGTGATGGGCATACTGCAGACTACACAGATTGATAATCACAACATCATGTGCTGGGCCTACTGCAGACAAACAGATTGATATCACATCATCAGATGCTGGGCATACTGCAGACTACACAGATTGATAATCACAACATCATGTAGTGGGTATACTGAAGACAAAACAGATTGATATCACATCAGGTGATGGGCATACTGCAGACTACACAGATTGATAATCACAACATCATGTAGTGGGTATACTGAAGACAAAACAGATTGATATCACATCAGGTGATGGGCATACTGCAGACTACACAGATTGATAATCACAACATCATGAAGTGGGTATACTGAAGACAAAACAGATTGATATCACAACATCAGATGCTGGGCCTACTGCAGACTGATATCACAACATCATGAGCTGGGCCTACTGCAGACAAACAGATTGACACCAAAACATCAGGTGCTGGGTCTACTGCAAACAGATTGATATCACAACATCAGGTGCTGGGCCTACTGCAGACTGATATCACAACATCATGAGCTGGGCCAACTGCAGACAAACAGATTGACACCACAGCATCATGAGCTGGGCCTACATTAGATTGATATCAATTCATATGCTGGACCTACTAAAGAAATAACATATTGATATCAAAATTTCAGGTGCTGGTCATATTTAGAACAAAACAGACTGATATCACAACATCAGATGCTGGGCCTGCTGAGGAAAAAACAGACTATTATCACAACATCAGATGCAGTGCCTACTGGTGACAAAAGGGGTTAATCACATCAGGTGCTGGGAACATTGAAACAAAACAGGATGACATCACAACAGTATGTTCTGAACCTACTGAAGACAAAACAGATTGATATTGATATCAGGAACTGGACCTATTGAAGACAAACAGATTGATTGCACAGTCTCAGGTGCTGGGCCTATACTGAAGACAAAACAGATTGATATCAAACATCAGGTCCTGGACCTAAATACAAAACAGATTGATAGCACAATATCAGGTACTGGGCCTACTGAAGAAAAAACAGATTGATAACACTATCGCGTGCTGAGCCTACACTGAAGACAAAACAGTTTGATATCACGCATCAGGTCCTGGGCCTAAATACAAAACAGATGGATAGCACAATATCTGGTGCTGGACCAGACCTACTGAAGACAAAACAGATTGATATCACAACAGGTGTTGGGCCTTCTAAAGACACAAAGCAGCTATTCTATGAGAATAAACATGCTCATAGAAACTTGCAGGCAGAAAATACAATTTTAAAATACACTAGTTATGTCTTTATCACAAATTCTGTATTCTCAAAACATGTATAAGAGCGAATGAAGTGAAAACAAACTACATGTATTGTGTTTAGGCATCATCATCAAATCAACTTCAGTTCTCACACACACAAAAACTCTCAGATCATGTACAAAATCCATATAACGAGTCTTGTTAAAGAGGTTTATAATGTTATACCCGGTATCATGTATACTGTTTAGCCATACAAATCCACAGGGTATGTAATCGTGTTGAGACCTGTATTTGCCTTGATTCCTGAGTATATGGACCTGTGTCGGGTAACTCCTCCCTCGGCCAGTTTCACCTTGTCAAAGTTGTGATCAGTGATTATACACTGTACCATCTCCAGGTATGCCTTGGCCACTGTTAACACTATAGTCTTGATCCAGGGAACACTACAAAACAAAACCAGTTCAATTACTCTCAAACACACTATTCTTTCATTGCATTAATTGTCATCAATCTGTGTTATACCAGTAGGAAAACTC